>JAPSGF010000047.1:4992283-5111060 GCA_035772895.1 Perdix hodgsoniae | reverse complement strand
ATCCTATCCTATCCTATCCTATCCTATCCTATCCTATCCTATCCTATCCTATCCTATCCTATCCTATCCTATCCTATCCTATCCTATCCTATCCTATCCTATCCTATCCTATCCTATCCTATCCTATCCCCTGCAAGGTTAGACCTCTCTGAAGGCAAATCCCATCCACGCTGAGACCTGCGTTTACCCCAGTGAGATCAGCAATTATCTAAATGGAAAAAGTCACCATGGCCAGCAGGGGAAAAAACCTCTTGCAGACTTTGTTAGGTTTGCCTCCTGCAATGTCTTCAGCAAATCTTAACCACGAGCACTTGGGGTTATCAGGAGGTACATCAGCACTGTAGGATGGGCTTGCAGAGAGCTCTGCAGAACAATGCCTTGGGAAGATATGGACTAACCCCAGTGTGACCCTGCTTCTGCAGAGCCAAGAGCCCAAATGTCGCTGCCTGCCCCCAAGTCTGTCTGGCTAAAGCTGAGCAACAGCCAGTCTGATAAAAAGCCTCTTTGGAAGGTTGATAATGCAGTGACTCACATCTTCTTTTGCAGCTATCTGTCCAAAAGGAAAGCAGCTTTGTACAAATGTGACATTTTTATTATCCTGGCCCCATTTAACCAAAGATGGTAAATGCCAGTGAAGCCGGATGGCGTGCGTGATGGTAAGAGGCAATTCTGTGTCACAGATCTCTTTGCTGGATGGAGGAATGGTTTACAAACTGAAGTCTAAATCTCTGTAAAATGCTTACACGTAATTACCAGCACCTGGAAAAGATGTGTGTGCTTGGTGGCAGTATATCATACTGTAGAGAAGTAAACCAACTCCTTACGTAGAGACAGTGGTCCTCTTTGGTGCCTTGCCATCCGTCATAAAACTCCTCAGTGCAGTTGAATTAATAAGGGAATAACAGTGAATTTCCTGTTAGATTCTTCTGCCTCAGATCTCGCAGGCTGTATTTGTATCACAGATTTTGCAGTTGGGATATTAAGGAAGAGGGAGAGGCAGTGATTTGCTCAGAATTAGAGAATAAATGGTGCAAGCATTTGTAACAGAAAGCTGGATAGTCTTCAGACCCCAAACCTGTGCTCAGAGATTCATGAGCTTAATTATTTTCAGTAACCACACACTGAGTTCCCACTGCGATGGGAGAGCATTAAATCAAATATTAGCAGAAGTTGTGAGGCTGCTGCAGCTGTCAGTAAAGTTCATTTAGAGCAGGAATTTCGTTGCTTTAATGGAGCACTTGTGAGGTGTTCCTAAAGATTTCCAGACAGATTTCTCTTGACCTATTGCTAAAGATCAGTAGCATTAGAAAAGTGGTGTTGCCAGTCCCCTGGGTGTTTCAGTGAAAGCAAGTTTCCCTGTATTTTCATTTATGGGCAGTCCTTGTAGCTGGTTTCACCAGAGTGATATTTCTAGGGATTTAGTCCTTATGATTATTTTTATTCTACTCTGATCTTTTTAATATGTTTCCAGATCCTTTTGGTCTCTTGGGTACGAATCTGAGATATGGAACCTTACACTACAGATGAATGTCTTGGAGTCAGTTGTTCTCTCCTATGTAGTTGTAGTGTAAGTGAAATTCGGTTTTAAATGTAAGTTCTGTAACATTTTTTTTAAAGAACAAAATTCTTTTTTTAAATTGAAAACTTGCCACATTTGCCTGCTTTCACACTTCTACACGTATATGGATGGATCCAAATCTTGAGTCCAAATGGAGCAATGGATCCATCAAACAATACAAGGATCAAAAGTGATATTGCTGAGGAGGAAGCAGATGCTCTCTGTATCAAATTCTTTTCTGAGATCAGTGATGGGGTGCTTTCTCCCCCTTTAAAAAGGAAAATGAAGGCTTCTGGTTGTTCTGACTTGCACTTGGCATAGGCTATTGCACGCTGTGAGGTGTCGGTGTGCACCCTTATAATCTCACAGCTCAAGCAGCCACTCGGTGTGCATGTAAACAGATGCACACCAAAAGGCAGCGAAGAACCACACCAATGTCTGGGGGGACTTGAATTTGTAAAAACTGATAGAAAATGACTTGAGATGTGTCTAAATCTGCTGGTAGCCAGCCCTGAGAGTCCTCTGCAGAGAAGGAACGTGAGGACAGAGGTAGGGATTAATATTCTGCTCAAATCCTTGGCGATGCTGTTAGAGAAAGGGAGCAGCACGGTGCTGGGGCTACCTAACCCGTGCCTATGATGTCAGCAAACTGACTCCCTGAGCTTAGCATCCCAGATACACGAATCCCTTCTGCTTCCCCTTCCTGTGCCTGCACTGCCCCAGCCCTGGCTCAGACCCTTCCAAGCAGGCAGCTTTGCCAGCAGAAGGAAGCGCTGGGGCTGTGCTGTGGACAGATGGCCGGGCTCCCTGGTGGATGGAGCCAGCAGGGACGGTTCCAACAACAGGCTCTGGCTGTTTCGGTGGGGTAATGATTGATGGTGACTTGTACAAGGGAGTAGAGCAGTTCTTTGCTGTTAACCAGACTTGGCTACAGCAGAATAGAAGTGGAAATGTGTTACTTCGTGTATCCATCCTGCCTCTGCTTCCTTCCTGCCCACCCTTCGTGCTTTTTAATTCTGGAAAGATGAAGCTGCGTTCCTCGTTCTTAAAATTATCTTTCCCAAGATACTCTTAATTGTATCTCTACACCTCTTCTTATTCACAGGCTCATAAGAAGATTAAAGATAGAGGGAGCAGTAATAGATTTAGTTGGATTTTAATAGGATTTGCAGAGGGCAATGCAGAGAATGAACATCATAGAGAATATTGCTACTCTATCTTTGATATTCCTAAGGCTTCTCAGGTAGTCTTTCACAGAGATTTTGTCTGTGCCCTGCATTTAGAGTGGAGATTCTCATTTTTCTATGGAGCATGTGTGGGTGTTTTTTTTTTTGAGGTATATTGAATCATCTGAGTAAACAGGATGTCGCATGATAACCAGCAAAAATCATTTCAGGCATCATTTTGTATTATTTGTACCTGATCAAGCACAGTTTTGCATGTAGACCGTGGGTTTTTAATAGCTGTTGCATTTCTGAAAGTGTCTCCTGTTTGTCTAGCATCAAATGAGGTAAAAGAGCTCTCATATATTTGGTTACCAGTAGGCCTGGATCCATCAGACCCATGGACACGTAGTTGAAGATGCTGAACTAAAAGCCTATTTCACCTCTGGAATTCAGGATCCCAGAATAATTTGTGGAAAGCAGTGAATATATCCAGAAGGTGAATCAGTACATCTGAAATCTGCATTATCCCTGGAGGTTCTTTTCTCTGCTGACTGTAAGGGAAACCTTGATGAATAATTTAGACTTGTGTGAGATTTAGGTAGACAGTAGTGCAGAGAATTTCTGTGCATTTCTAAGGCTTCTCTTAGTACCCCAGACCTGAGGCACCAGGAAACTCCAATCCCTTTTGAGAACGTACATCATTACAGCTGTACTTTGCTTCTGGTTGTGATCTCTGGGAAATATTGGGTCTAAAACAAAGGAGCAAGTGAGCACCATGGAAGAGAAATAAAGGAAAACCAAAATGTTTCAGCAAGGAAAACGTCACCCAGGCCATTCTCATTCGCATGTTTCAGAGGTCCAGTGCTGCAATAAGTGAGATGACAGGCAGCCTCATAGAGACTATGTGCTGTGGATCAGTGTTTAACACCCAGTTCAGCACAAGGCTGTATTTAGCAAGAGGTTGTTGGCAGAGAAGCCCTTCAGAGTGCTGTGCAGAGCAGCGCCAGGAAGGAAGATGTGGCTCAAGCAAAAATCTTGCCCAGTGTGAAGTTAGCCTGCATCCAGCCCCGTATCAGCACGCTTGGTCAAGGCAGTGTTAATGTTTGCGCTCTCTGTGATCCCGCTCTGTCCGTAGTGATTCACACAGTACAGTGATGTTGGCTGTTGTCTCAGTTCTTTCCCTCTGATCTTAAACTTCATTTCTTTATTCTCCCCCAGCCCAACCATGGCCAGAGATTCTAGGATCTTCATGAACCAGGACATGGACATCGGAGTTGCATCCAGAGAGCCTAAGAAGATTCCCAAGCAGGCTCGGGATGACGTTCCCATTGCCACTGACAGAACCCGACTCATAACAGCAGAAGGTAAGAAGCCACGGCAGCGATACATGGAGAAAAGTGGCAAGTGCAATGTGCACCATGGGAACGTCCAAGAGACCTACAGATACCTGAGTGACCTCTTCACTACGCTGGTGGACCTCAAATGGCGTTTTAATCTTCTTGTCTTCACTATGGTCTATACCATCACTTGGTTGTTTTTTGGGTTCATATGGTGGCTCATTGCCTACATCCGGGGAGACCTCGACCATCTTGAAGATGAAAACTGGATCCCTTGTGTTGAGAATCTCAGTGGATTTGTTTCTGCGTTTCTCTTTTCTATTGAAACTGAGACTACAATTGGGTATGGCTACAGGGTTATAACGGAGAAGTGCCCGGAGGGCATTGTACTGCTCCTGATCCAGGCTATTTTGGGCTCCATAGTCAATGCGTTCATGGTGGGATGCATGTTTGTCAAGATCAGCCAACCAAAGAAGAGAGCTGAAACCCTCATGTTTTCTAACAATGCAGTGATTTCCATGAGGGATGAGAAGCTCTGCCTCATGTTTCGTGTTGGAGACCTCCGCAATTCCCACATTGTCGAGGCTTCCATCAGAGCCAAACTGATTAAGTCCAAACAGACCAAAGAAGGAGAGTTCATCCCCTTGAACCAAACAGACATCAATGTGGGATTTGACACTGGAGACGACAGGTTGTTCCTGGTGTCACCTCTTATCATCTCACATGAAATCAATGAAAAAAGCCCCTTCTGGGAGATGTCCCGCACCCAACTGGAGAAGGAAGAGTTTGAGATTGTGGTCATTCTGGAAGGAATGGTGGAAGCAACAGGTAAGCACTTGTCAAAATCAGTCACTGTTTGGAGGGAGAAAAGGGAGAAATCTCACTGAGAGCACACTGGGGTTTATCATTCCCTTGTGTCTCATTTGGGTAAGGGACTGACTGATTTGGATAGTGATTGAAAGAGAGGTCCTTCAGCTGACACTGCAGTGTTTGGAGTCACACAGAGGAGATAGATGAAGGGCTGTCCATAACCCATTAGAATAGATCAATGGGAACAAAAAAGGAATGAACTGAACGAATCTGTGAGGTCTTGTGCGGTTCTGTTTTCTGTGATCAGAATTCATGCTGCAAATCTTTTTCCGTTTCTCCTCAGTATTAAAAATTGGCTGCAATTCTGTTATTTTAGATACTGCTGTGGTGTTGCTACTTAATGGAGGCTATGAAGGAAGTGCCCCAGAATTACAATATCCAATAAAACAGCCTGTGCCGAAACTGGATGACTTGCACATGATACAGGATATGTATTTAAAAAGGAGCTCAGAGAGGAAAAATACCAGCTGTTTAACAGCATAAAACAATTCTGTGCAACAGGCAGATTAGGAGAGAAGCTCAAGCGATTCCCAGTTTCCCCCTATGGGTGTGTTTGTGGTGGGCAGTGAAAGAAATCTGCTTCTGTATAAAATGAATCTGGAAAAACTGCGTGCCTCAGCCCTTCAAGGTGTGTAAAAGGGATATGGCAGCGTGCCTCTCGCAAGGTGAGAGGATGGATATCTGCAAAGGACTTCCATGTCCTTCCAACGGCAGGATGCAGTGCATCCCTGTGGGGTACGGCTAATGGAGAAGATGCTTTTACTCTGGGGTCATACCTAAAGACAAGGCGTAAGGGATCGTTTTACCACTTGCAGCTAAATTCATTTATTCTAGGCATTGAGAAAGAGCCAACAGGGAGCAAGCGATTTTAAGCAGCCTGAGATGCTGATGCTCCCTTCAGGCAGGCTTTCTCAGCCTGGGGTTGGCAGCGTGCCGTGGTCAGATCAGGGTCCTTAAGGGCAAAGGGACTGCAGGCATCAGGGAGGAGCAAATTGCTGTCTAGAGATGCAGGAGCCTAGAAAGACTCAAAGCTACAGAATGCTTTTATGAGTAATTTTGCCCTTTGGCATTTAAGGATTTTTGTTACAAGGCTGCTCTGAATCCAAGTATTTCTTCATCTTGTTGAAGCACACGTCCTCTCTGAAACACTGACATGGGATTCCTGCTTGATATGGGTTCTCAGTGGCATCAGCATCCTGTCCTACAGATTCTGCCCTTTGCTTACAATGGACATTGTCCCTTCCTTGTGATTTGTCCCTGTTGGTCCCCTAACAGCTGAACGTAAGGAGGAATAGCCTTTCCAAATCCTGTACCCCAGAACTTCAGACCTGAAGACAGCACTCTAAAGAACTTACTCTGTTCCCTATTATCTCCCTGTAGTCATTAGTGAATAGCAATAGGTGAGCGTTTCTAAAAGCTAATTGGTGGTTATGCAGATTGCACTGTGCTCAGGCTGGAGTACTGTATTGCATGGGTGGAATTTGTGTGGCATTGCTAGGCAAATATTCTTTACCAGCAGAATTTTATAGAGATGTGGCAAAAGAAGAGGGGGTGGAAAAGAATATTAAAGGGGAGGATTTGTAATGGGAGCTTATTTTGTAGCCTAAACAATTACCAGGTACTAGAACCACCTAATGTGAGCATGGAATGCAGTTCCTTGCATGTCCAAAGCCTCTTTCCTCATCACACCATGACCATCAGATTCTATTTGAACAGTACTGCTCTGCTGTCCTCCCATGAGAGCTCAGTCCCTGCTGGATGTGTGTGAGGGGAAGTCATTATCAACAACAGCCTTAAAATTAAAAGCATGGCATAGGAATAATATTACTTTACAAATGGGCTCCTTTCCCAGAGGGATTGTACAGACCTGTGTGTAATGATATTAAGGAACAGACATCTGTGGAAATGATTTTTTTATGGTCTCAGAAGACACGGCGTGAAATCCCAAAACCAGAGCTAGGAGAGCCAGTTTGCACTGGGCTTAGAGCAGAGTGGGAGCAGACCTCAGGTGGTGGTGTGACCTGATTCAGAGGCTGAACTGATTTTCTGAATGGCACATATGTGATGTTTTGTCCCAGTGAAAGTGGCTTGTGGAAGCACAGTGTTTCAGCTTCCCTGCTTTGTCCTCACTCTTCATCATCTTGATTAAACCCATTCTGGAGACTTTCACTGTGAAGACCCTCCCTCCATACCATCTCTTTTGCTCCCAGCAAATTCTTTGGGTCCTTTCCCTCCTATTGCCCAAGCCTCATCTGCTTTCAGGAATGGTATAATTTACCTGCAGTGCCACCTCTATTAAATGATGGCACCACTACAACCTGTTCAGGTTTGGGACAGCAAGAAAACACAGCAGGCTGCTTCTTCTTCCCTTAACAATCCCCAGTTTGAAGGGGGGGGGTGGGGGTGGTGCTATTAAACACATCCAGCCCTGCTCACGGTGCCCCAGAGCAGACAGGTCCTGCGTGCAGCCCAGGGGGAGCTCAGCTCTGCAGCTGTTGGCAGGAGGGAAAATTAACGGAGTCTGTAGGGAACAACAGGTCAAACCCTGCAATGGTGGGGGAAGATGGCTGTGTTTGGTGAGGAGTTTGGAAAGATCCGACTGTGCAGTGATTGGCGATGCGTAAACGACCAAAGGAATTCTGAGCATCATCTCTGAGTGAATAATGTTCAGTGGATAATCGTTGAGGAGAGCGATTTCACAGCCACAGCCTATAGTTTTAGGTAGCCACACATCCAAGAAATGCCTTGCCCTGCTCTCAGACAGGTAACTCTCTTACTGACATTAAATTCTCATTCCATGGAAAGCAAAGACAGTAAACAGTTTCAAATAAAAAATGGGGTTTTTTGTTTGTTTGTTTACAAAATGAAACATTATGGTTTAAAACAATGCTGCTGTTTTCCACTGGGCTGGAATTTTTCACAAGGGTGGATAAACTGAGGGGTACCAGCACACAGGAGACACATCAGCCAGCCTGAAACACTGGGTTTTCCTTTGGCTGAAGAAGAGAATAAACATTTTATTAGTGAAGTGAGAGCTCTCCAGGGACCCACAGCCATTGCTGCACTCCCACCCCATGCAGACAGCTGCTGCTCAGGGCCTTTCCAAGCATTATTTCAGTGTGGTTGTGGCACTGTGACTCCACAAGAGGTTAAGAGCACCAAAGGGAGGCTGCATTTCTGGGCAGATCTGTGGTGATCGTTGCTGAGTGAAATAACCGCTGGAAGGACAAAATCAATATAGATGACAAGAGTTCTGACTTCACTGCTGCTTTGTGGGCATCCTGAAAGCAGCAGCTCTGCTCACAGTGCTCACTTAATGAATTGGTCATAGAGATTACTTTAGGGAATTAATTCCCTTGTGCCATATCTTAAAGAGACACTCGTCCAGCTGGCCCAAATTTGACCTGCAATAAAAGGAACGAGAGTGGAGGTGGAAAATCTGTTTGCCAAGTGAATACATGTTTTGCTTTCCCTGTCCTTCTGCTTCCCACAATGGCAAGAGACATCTATTGACAAAGGGGGGCCAGGCTGTTGTTGACCATGTCTTGGCCTTGCCCTCCTGGTACTTAATATCAACCAGGGCTGCCAGGGTGTGCAAATACAGTGGGGATTCACAGACCTCTTCCATGTGGTTACAGTCAGCTGGGTTGTGTGATAGAGAAATGGCTGGTTCAGTTAGAGAAGATGAGATGCTCCATTTAAAACAGCGATGTCACCATCACTCCAACTGATGAAATAGTCTACGTACCAGAAAAGACCTCTTCTCTTCCAGCTTTACCTTCCTGCTGCTATTTAGTGACAGCTAACCAAGATTAAATGTATCAGTACCTGTCCTGTAAACCTCATTCTGAGTCTACAGTGTCCAGTGTTTCTCACATCTGGGCACAGAGACATCGGTGCATTGGTGTTTGCCACATCACCCTTTGTCCTCACTGGTTTTTGCTGCCCCTTTTCCTCACCACACAGTCAAAAGACCTGACTAAACAAAATTGCAGTAAACACCTGGAAAGGATCCATAGACACATTTCTGGCTTGCAGTCTACATAAGTAAATACATATATAAGTAATCAGCCATGTGTCAAGATTCTGCATCTCAGTTCCTCATCCTGTCCCTGTGGGAATGTAGCCCTTTTGCTTCTCAAACCATCCATCTTTACAGAGGATACAGTCAAATGCTGTGGCTTTATACGTAGGGGAAAAAGAAGCAGTTGCAACATAATGCATTCTGAAATTAGTCATGATTTTCTTGGGAGAACAAAGGAAGGCTGAAATAATAAGTGGATTTCTCACGCGTTCGGCATCTGGTTTGGGTTCTCTTTTTGTTTTGTTTAGCATTTTGCATATAAATACATTTTCTCTTCTGCAAGAAAGACCTTGCAGAAGTGTTACAGGCACTGCCTATATAATTAAAGGCAGGAGATAGACACCTGCAGTCACTGCTCTCACCGCCCACACTGTGCTCCATGGGCAGACGTGGGCACACCTCTTTTCTTCGATGTCCCTGAAGTCACCATGAATGCCTTTGTGAGGGATCTGCAGCTATGGGTGTACCTGGGCCTCAGGTTCTGCCTGGCAGAGGGAAGGCCATCGATCTCAAGGTTTTCAAATCACAATGCCCTTTTATTACTTCTTTTTCCTAATGTTTGGGAGCTTTTCCATGCCTGGAGAGCATTCAGAAATATTAAAATCCTATTACTCTCCTCTGGCATAAAAATCAAAGCGAATCAATCCTGGACATGTCCTCCTCTCAAAGAGACAAGCATGAATAATCGGAGGGCCATGCTCCTACTTTCTAACATCCCTTTTGAAGTTGGAGGAAAATTGACTTTTTGGAGGTTGCAGCGTTCCTTGGTCTAATTGGTGCAAAGGGACTAATAACTTTCGTAACTACTCAAATGCTGATGCTAATTTAACGACACGTATTTCTTAACTGGAGTGATAGAAGTAAATTTTTTATAACTACTGCTTGCCATCAGTCTGCTCTTATAGCTCTGAGCCCATCAGTTCTTTCTCTGTGCTCTGGTAGTGCAGCTGGAGCTCAGCTGAAGCAGCAGTCTGCACTGTGCAGCCTTAGTGCACCTGGTACAAGGGGAGAAATCAGCGTGTGCACAACAGCATGTGAAGCCAGGGCCAGAGAGGTGAAATCACCTCCAGCAGTGTCTGTGGCTCAACTGCAGAGAGAGCAGAGCAAATACAGCAAACATGCAGTCAGCATCCGCATGACGCGCTGCCAGCAGATAATCACCGAGCCTCGTGGCATTTAAATGAGGAGAGTTAATTTTAGGCTGATGAAAAACGCTGTCTTGACAGCCCCAGGGGCTGGGATGGCTGCACCCGCTGAGGAAGTCCAGGCTGTGTAACGGTGCCAAACGATTCAGCTCTGCTGCTGATGCGATCCGATGGAAGCCTGCAGCCATTCGTTGGCTGGTGGGTCGTGCTCTGTGGTCCTCCTGCCCTCTCCTGTGAAACTGCCAATATGGGTATAGGCTGTGATGGTACATGTAGGGAAATAAACGACCTCTGAAGTTGGAGGGAGACGGCTGGCTCTTCTCTGGGCACCCCAACAGCTGCGCAGTGCAGTTAGATTCGGCCCACGATATAATGAAGTTTGATTTTAACTGGTGACTTAAGGGTAAGGAAGGCCTGGAAATCTGGAGTGCTCTCCTGCAGCTTTTCCCCTTCCTATAGCAGTGAGGCAGAGCCAGCAGCCGCTGCTCCACTTGCATAATCAGTGGTGTTGCAAGCAGTGAAACGTTCTGAAATCTGCAGCTCTCATTGAGTGCATTGCAGAAAATAGAGGCTCCTCACTGAGAGAGCCATCAAATAACTGGTTTTTGTCAGCACGTATTTACATGCCTTTGTCTTTGATAAAATGTAAGCTGCTTGATCCCCATTGATTTTGATGACAGAAAAGTGCCTTTTGGTAGAGTTCCCTGACACCAATTTTCCACAGGAATCTTTCCTCGGTGACTGTTCTCAAAAGTAATGAAACACCTGGTTTAACACACACTGCAATATATTTCACATCTTTTCAAGGCCTGGAAAGCAGAAACAAACCGTTCTGAACGTTTACCTGGCTGCTGTGAACAGGAGCACGCACAGACCCCAGGACTGATCCTGGTCAGCACGTCCAAAGTCCACTCCTTAGGGCTCCGCTGTAACGAAATGGTTAACACTCAATGAAATGCTTAATGCAGGACTTGAAACCAGGAGGTCCTTCTCTGGTCTCCAGTTATCTGAAAGGACTGGAGCTGGCTCCAGCTTTACTGAAAATTTGGGTGCGTCTGCTTGTAACTTTGTGCTTCTAACTCTTACCTGGTTTCAGTTCAAATTCAGTTTTGGTTGCAGTTGAAAGCTGAGCTCTGAAATGAGGTGGGTGAGGGAAACGGAGCTGGAATTCGAAAGGTGAAAGTCTTGCACATCATTTCACGTTTACACAGATGGCAGGCAGTACAGATGTACAGTGGGAATATGTCCTCATTGTGAAATCAGTTTGTTTAGGAGCAAATTAAACTTGTAATGGTCCTGGAAAGTAAAAATCTCAGTGATTTTTGCTTGGATGTAAGTTTTGAAGCACATCTGCTTATGCTGACAAAGGGGAAATGAAGACATTCTTTGGCAAGAAACGAGTTTGAATGAAATGCCCCAGTCACCAAATATTCCTTCCTTCCTTCCCTATAACTATACTAAATATCCACACCATTTAAACCTAAAGCATGTAATTATATCTATTTTAAGAAAAGCATTAGCAGCGTTATTCAAGAGCGAGCATCGTACTATGATTATTTTTGCAAGAAACCCGGGGACTTTAGATCTCCCCCAGATTATTGCATGCTCTCTGCAGGGCAGCAGCACTTCAGACAGCTGCAGCAGGAGCTCACAGGGCAGGGCTGCTGCAATGGAACGGAATGGCAGTGACCCACTCGGTGTGGTTCCTGATGGATGTGAGCATAGGATGTAATGATTCACTCCGCCCATGGACTTGGTCAGGCGAGGCTTGTGAAGTAGAACTGCTGTTTTTTTGCAGAGAGTGCAGAGCAGTGCGTGAAAGGTGTGAGCCTAGTGAATAAATCAGTCCCGCTGCCAGACAGAATTCGACATCCACAGCACAGAAGGCAGAGTGCACGTTGTATGCAAATGGGAGAAGGTTGCATCCATGTGCGGTTAATAAAAGCAAGGTTTATTGTTTCCACACCTCCTCTGTCATCTTTTTGCAGTTACAAAGGCAGTGATTAGCCAGGGACATTACAGTTGCATTAATTAACCAGGCTGAAGAGCACGGGGCAGCCTGCAAAGCAGGCACTTAATGGAATTTGAGGCAGAGACAATGCTGTTGTTTACTGGGTGATGTAGGAGTTGCCAAGCAGTATGTCCCCACGCAATTAAAATACCACTGCACATGTGCTAAAAAGGAATATTTGAATGGGATTACGGAGCAATTACAAGTTGTCTTATTGTGCTGGCTCTGCGTACCCCTGGGGTTACGGAAAGCAGCTCCTGCAGGAAGCTGGCAGCGAGCAGTATTTGGTTGATGAAAGCTTTCCATTGTTCCTTCCTTAATTGAATATTTACAGCAGGAAATAACCATGATCGTGTCTCTGGAGTTTGGGTTCACTGTCAGGTTCTCCCCCAGTGGAGGAACTATTTCAGGCCGTGATTACAAGGCAGGAGTTCCCTTAGGATGCCTCAGACTCCTGCATTTAGCAAGGTCATTCGTTCTTGGCCTGGGTTCCCAATGCCATGCCTATGGGCAGCTCCTGGAAAGCCATGGTAGAAGTCAGCCTGTCTGCTTACAGCTCCCAGCCTTGTGAGTGTCAGTGGCCTCTTCTGCATTACTGGGCTTTGAAAGCACTCAGTAAGAGGCAAGTAAAGTCTTCAGCAGATCCCACTTTTGTTCATGTCTTAATAGACTGCAGCAGCAAAACAAGAAACAAACTTCAGACTGTTCAAAGGTGGCTTTTTGAAAGGATAAGTTTTTTGATTACTCTGAGATTTCATCAAGCCATAGAGCTCACGTGGTGAGAACACATACTCCCTTTCCTGAAGCATCTGACACCATTATTTTCCCCCTGTGCGTTATTTCAGATTCCTGTTTGAGTACTTTGGGCTGCAGGAGGTAGGCTTGGAAGCACTGGCTGCAACCTGGATCAAGTGCATGTTTTGAATGTATTCCAGTCAGGGCCATCAGTCACACTCCGAAGGAGAACAGTGGGAGGGCTTTGTGAGGTCAGCTTTTCTACATCTCACCAGAATTAAGAGCAAAAGCGTAACACGTTCAGGATGAGCAGATGACAAATGTTTGGAAGAGAAGTCAGCCTTGGCTTCTCAATCAGCTGGTGATTCCAGAGGAGGTCACTCCAATGCTGAATCCTCATCTCTGCTCTGCGAAGCCTCTTTAAAAGTTTTCTAAGTACACAAACAAGCTCTGATCCTTGGGGCTGAGAAGAAGCTGGACAAAATCAGTTCCATATTGCCCACTGCTCATTCATTCCATTAAGGCACTCAATTCAGTGCTCTTACAAGCTTGACTATGCGATGCTGAGTGTTTTGATCCAGCCAACCTATTATAGTTGGATTGAACTCTCCAAGGGAATATGTAAGCCAGCATGCCACGTGGGTCACATCAGTGGGGCAGGGGCCTGCTCCTCCTTACAGACTGCATCACTTGGTGTGCAGGGGGAATAGCTGGTGGGGCTGTAGCTCGAGAGGGACAGCATGGGACACAGTGGGAGCACAGGCGGCTTTGGCAGGGCAGCGGTTCGTCCTCCTTGGGGGCTGCGTGGGTCAGGATTGAAGTGCATTGGCGAGGCTGTATGTCATTCTAGCACGTGATTCACCAGAAATACTGTTAGTAGCAGCCACACAAGGAAGCAGCACCTCGACAGAGAAATGCGAGGACAGAGAGAAGCTGCTTAGTGCTACCAGCCTTCAAAGCCTTAAGTGCAGGTTTCAGGAAGCAGTCTGAAGATGCGGCGATGAGTCCACCCCTTTTCCTTTGAGAGCTCAGCTTTTTCATGATAGAGGCTTTTATGAGGCTTATTAAGCGAAGACTTTGTCTGTGTCCCAGAGCAATCAGGTATGGAAATAACATGAAAGTGCTTTTAAATGAAAGAAGTGGCTGGGTGAGCATGTAAGGAAGCTTTGCATTTAACATCCCTCTCTTTCCACCCAGGGATGACTTGCCAGGCTCGCAGCTCCTACATGGACACAGAGGTGCTGTGGGGACATCGCTTCACTCCCGTCCTCACCCTGGAGAAGGATTTTTACGAAGTTGACTACAACAGCTTCCACAGCACTTACGAAACCAACACTCCTGTGTGCTGTGCCAAAGAGCTGGCTGAGTCCCGCAGGGAAGGCCAGCTCCTCAGCAGCATCTCCAGCGCCACCGTCCTGGGTGGAGGGAGAGAAGCAGAGACAGCGAGAGGGGAGGAAGAGGAAGAGGAAGAAGACAGGGAGCCGGCAGCATTCAGTGGAGCCAACGGGACAGCGGGAGAGGTGAAAGAAAATCTGCCTGTATAACACGTGAGCTGCTGGGCAGTCAAAACCCACGTACACAGAGAGTGAGGAATTGACTGGGGGTCAGAGACCTGAGGTTTATATCCAGATCTCTGTTCCTGCTGCCTGATCTTGGCGAGTCACTGCACAGCACTGTGCCTCAGTTTCCCTCCCCTTTTAACTGTATGGTGAGGTTCTGAGCTTTGCACTCGTTTGCAAAGCATTTGGACCTCTGTGGACAAGGCTCACTAAATGCAATCACAGTTAAAATGGAAATCCCCACCAGTAGTTGTTACAAAAAATGTTCATTGGATTTTCAAAACCTATCTCCCCTTGTGAGGGTATTTACAGAGGTAAAGATCTAGAAGCTCCTATCTCAGTATGAAGAATGTGTTTTCATGCCTTCACTTAACTTGTGAGTGGATGTGTTGTAGATATTGTTACTGCTTAAATAAAAGAAGACCAAAAAACCTCTCTTGTACACCTTGGAGTTTTTGCTTCGTGACTTTTGCAAATGGAGCTCAGTTGTTGTTCTGCTCCAACATTGTTGTTTATTTCTTATAAAACAGGGCAGCTTTCCCTGCAGATCTTAGCAGGTTTATCCAATGTTTTTGTCTATCAAACCAGTGTGTCTTCCTGCACTCTTTTTATGGAACCACTGATACATTTCACAGTCCATCCACAGTGAGAGAACAGATAGATGCTCCCCAGTAAAGGTTTCCTTTCTGGCTGGGTGTCTCATTTCCAGTTGATTATTAAAAGAAGATGTGTAGCTACCTGGGAACTTGAAATGATCTGAAATTTCTCTTAGAGTCTCTGGAGTAGGTAGACCAGGTAAGTAAGTCTGCCAAACTCTCTTCCATTAAATGCATATTACAGTAAGGGTTTAGATGCTGATGCTCCTGTAGCTGACCTATAGGGATCACGTGCTGACATAAGCAGAGCCATCTGGCCCCACTACTGCAAGCATGCTGGTTGGTGGTTGGCCCTGCGACGTTCTCCTTTTGTGAGGTAGGAGGTGCTATAGTACAGAACAGGGTTAACTAAGAAGGATAAGATAATGGAGAGAAAAAAATAGGTAAGATTTCCTAGAATTGTTCGTCCCTTTTCTCAGATCCTCACTTCTCGTTCCACCTCTGCCTCTGCAAAAAATTTTTTTTTCTTTTTTTGTATTCCAGAATGTTTCATTCTGTAGCTGAAGTGAACTCCTAATGTAGGAGAGAGTAATGGAAAGTAGAACTGTGACTGATCCGTGTGAGGCAGAGGCAATTTCAGCCCCTCAGAGGGAGGTTATATAAGCTCTACCCAGCAAACTAACTTGTCCAGTTCAATTCAGCATGAGAGAGGGCTGGCTGGGTCCCCTACGTGATGCCAGAGATAGACAGCTTGGAAAATGGCACTGGATTGCATCTGTACCTTGCTTCTCCTACCTGTGTGACACCCTCCAGAGAGAAGCTAGCCATCTTCAACCTGCCAAAATGCTATTTCACCACTTCATTTCCCCTGAGATCTCATCACACAAAGCTGCTCTTTGCTAGTACTGTCGAGTCTGAGAAATCATATATCCTACATCTTAGGAATTTTTGCCACTGATCATTATTAGTGGCAAAATAATTGCTGGATGTATAGTTGGGTGTGTGCACATCCATCACAGTGACTGAGAACGAAGTATTTTTCCCTTCTCGAGCAAAGCCCTTGTGCAGCTGTGTACTCTTGGCATCTGCAGACTGTTCCTGTGTTTGAAGTTTGCACATAGGCCTAAGCACCTTGTGGAACAGGTGCTTCAGTGTCAGGGTGAGCACGCACGTTAGTATTTGGTACATACAAGGAACTGTACTTTCAGCTTGTATAGCATGACAGTCAGTTGTGTGGGGTTGGGTCAGGCAGTCTGGTCGTTGCCTTCCCAAAGCATCTCAGGCCAGCCCACGTCCTCCTCCTGAGCTGCATCCCAAACAGTGGCTGATTGCATTGAGCATGTTGAGTTCTGAAAGCAAGAGAGTGAGACTCTTCCTTTATGCAGACATAAAGGTACACTTCGTCTCTCCAGCAGGCAAATCTATGTGCTCAAATGCTTTTCCAGCACCATACAGTACAAAACAAAGGAAGTCTCAGCAGCCAGCATTCACTGAAGTAGTTTGATTTCAGGTATATGTTTCTTTCCTGCAATCATTAATGAATGTTTCTGAGCAAACAAAAACTGTATTTCTTGGCAGGATAGATGGGAAACACCTTCCTGATGCAGGAGAGCTGATGAGCTGTGAATGGAGACGGGGAAGGAGAGCTGCTCACAGTAAAGGCTTTGTTATTCAGCTTGGTTTTGTTTGAGGGTTTGGGGCTGCAGTGGGAAGGAGGCCTGCAAGCCCTCAGCCTGTGCATCAGCTGCTCTCCCAGACCACATCATCCAACTGTTCTGTTCTTGTGCAGTGTCACCAGTGCTCTGACACAGCCCAGCTGACCTGGATGTCCCCATGCTCTGCTTCCTCCTGCATGGCTTTCCATATTTAAGTGCAGTAAGACTATTAGTTTTTAACTAAACTGTGCTTCTTAGATTGATGTGAGGATGCATGGACATTAAAAATGCAACTCTTGGCATTTGCTTCCTGGGGATAATCAACAGAAGTGTTGAAATGTACCTTTATTTTTCATTTGAGCTTCCCTGGCTTTAATTTTCACTCATTGTGAGACCCGTCACTCGTTTTTATGCTCAGATTTACTCCTTTTGTCGTTTTCTCTCATTCACTATTATGAATATATTTCCATCAGAAGTAGTGGATCTTGAAGCAGAGATAAGGGGAATGTTATTTATGCTCAAGTAATTAATACCTTGTCAGAAGCTCTGCACACTGCCAGCCATATCTGCTGCAATACAGGAGGGCACGTTGCCAGAACGCGTTAAGCAGCAGTTTTGGGGATGATGGAGAGGACATTTAATGAGGTTACAGGGAAACTAGGCAAGCTCTGAGTCCATGCATAAAAGTGACAGCAGTTTCCATTTCGAGGCCAGGGACACAGCGATAAGTGCTGAAAGTCTGATTGTGATGCTCCCACTGGCACCGTTCAGCCCAGGGATGGCTGGTCACTTAGGTAGGTGCGAGGAGTGGGAAGCAGGAGCATCTGTCTGGTGGCATTTTGTTATAGGAAGAAGTCAAGGGCAAGTTCCAATCTCATTTATGCCAGGGAAATGGGAAGATGCTCCAGTGGAGCCTGGTGGGTCCCTTTGTGATGCCAGCATACGACAGAGCCGTGTTCAGCTCTGAAGGACTATTGGCTTTGGAGAGGAGGGCTGCACATCCAGGTGTTACTGTGTGTAGGCAGATGCATACAGAGGTGGCTGCTGTTGAACAGCATACGCTCTTGGAATTACTCTGGCTGAAAAGTAAAGCCCTGAGAAAGCACCGAACTCCCGGTCCTGGTTGATGAAGGTGTTGGGGTTCATGGCACAAAAACCTAGTATTCAAGTACATTCCTTTTAAAGAATATACTTTGGTCCTCCAATCCTGTGTGGATTTACAGCTCAGTTAACTAAATGCAGGTAAAGCCAAAGGTTACTGAAAAATACTGTGAATCCAAGGTTCTATCCCACAGTGGAAGCAAATGCCTCCCCCCTTACCTGTTATCAGCAGTGCCTGCAGAGGAATGTGTGCAGCTAGCTAAGCAGTTAAACTGACTATTCCCATTGCTTGAAAGGGAAAGAGTTGCACCATAGGAAATCCTAGAAATAGGAAAGCCCATCAGATGAAAAAACCTCATGAGAATTAGGATGGTGACTGCAGCCCTCCATGTTCACACAGATTTATCACTGAATGAGAAAAAAAAAAAAAAACACAAAAAAAACCCCCTCACAGTAATGGGAAAAGTAATGGTGGTAAAAGCTATTCAGTATTCCTACCCCCCCATGTTTGTTCTGTGTTGTTCTATCATGTGTCCATCATTTTCATGCCAAACAAATGAGCAGTACAATCACTACCGAATTCACGCCCCATCTGCCTCCCTCGCATTCGGTAGCAGAGCTCAGCTGTTTCTCTTCCTCCCAGAATAGAAAGAAAAGAAACAGATGCCAGGTGCAGGCAGAGAGAGCCACTGCCCAACCGACCCTTGAAGGAAGGCCAGGAGGGGTTTGTCTGTGCTGGGATGAGGCTTCTCTTCCCTGCCAGGCTGAGTAGAGACAGCCCACATGGCTGAAGCAGCACTCAGATGAGGAGAGGGGAGTAGGACTGCAGCTCCGAGGACTCTTCAATAACACAGACGAGAAGTTTTTTTTTTCACATTTATTCCATGACGTCAGGTTTTATTGAATCACAGTTGCCTCCCTGCCTTGCGCTTCCCCTGCCTGTTTTTTTCTGCCCATCTGCTTTCAGGCTCCTCGCAGTCAGATCGTGAGCTCCGGAGTGCAGGACTGCTGCTGTTGTGTCTGCAGAGCAGCCAGCAAGGCTGAATCCTGCAGTGATTCCTGCAGCACACATGATAGACCATCATAATAACGAGCTGAACAAATAACTGGTCCTAGCTGGTACAAATGAACAGCTAGCCTTGAACAAAGTGCTGTGCTTCATTATATACAATATCAAAGAATGCAGCATAATTGATGGCTAAGGCAATGGGCTGTGACTCAGAGAACTTGTGTTTTATCCCTGGCTTCCCCTGACCTCCTGTACAAATCAGTGCGAGGCAGTGCTTACACGTGGTGCCTTGTTTGTCGTATCTGTGTAGGCTGTGGTTCAGGAAGACCCATGAACATGTCCTGAATTTCAAGCTGCCTGATTTTCCAAACCAGGGCTGCGATTTAATTGAGGCAGGAGCTACGGCTTATTCTGATGTGGGATTTGGGACGGTGTCACAGGGCATCAAAGAGCAACAGGTAGGTCATGCCCGTGATTTCAGTCTGCTTGCTGTGGTCACTGATGGAGACAGGAACCAGGAAAAACTTCAGAGACACAACACTGCACGGCTCCAAGCTGTGCCCTGCACTGTGCAGCCCCAACAAGCAGCGCGTTCAGCTTGTGCCTTGTTTTGGTGGTTGGTGCAGGGTGCGTGTCGTGTTCAGAGTAAGGGCAGTTCCTGTTCCTGGAATGGTAATCGTTCCATTTACATAAAACGTATTCATTAAACTGCCTGAGCACTTGTACCCCTCAGATGAGTTCTCTCCCTCGCCACATCTTGGCTGCTTCCGGCTTTATTTATGGCCCTCCTGACCTTTTCATTACTCAGCCTCTCATGGATCCTGTCCTCTGTATGTTACCACATCAGTTTTTCTTGTCCTGCTTGACATTTAATTTTTAGTAACTGTAGTGTAGATGAAGTTGTTTTCCTTTGTTTTGCACACAGTTCTGCTGATCTCCAGGCTGTAGAAACTGTCACTGTAGGAACGCAAGGAAGAAACTTCCTGTCCCCAAATGCTGAGGTTTTCCAGCAGCAAACTGAAAATTAAAACCGGGGGTGAGTCTGATGATGTCTCCTTGGGCTGCTGGGAATGACAAAGTGGGTACATGAAAGCAGCCCTCATCGGGGATCTGCGGGTCCCTGTGTGCTCCTCAGCATCCCATGGCACGTGTGAAGGTGCCCCACAGAATCACAGAACGGCCAGGGTCGGAAGGGACCTCCAGGATCACGAACCTCCAACCCCCCTGCCGCACGCAGGGCCACCAACTTCCACATTTAATGCTAGACCAGGCTGCCCAGGGCCCCATCCAACCTGGCCTTGAACACCTCCAGGCACACAGCATGCCCCAGGCACTGGGAATCCCTTCTGCCCCTCCTGCTCATTTGGCTGGCACTGCTCCCCAGCTCTGCAAAAAGTGGGAGCTCACCCTCACGTGAGGAATTACTGTGACCGGTCCAAACAGGGATATTGATGTGTTCTGTCACCCTAAGGAGTCCAACGTTTCACCTTGTGTTCAGTTGAAGAGTTGGAAGTGGATCTCCTCATTACCCATGGGGCAGTGCTATTATTGACTGAACCACAGTGTTTGCTGCTCTGTGTGCAAGAAATATCAGATGTCTGGAAGAACTAATGAATATTCAAAGAGTGCTGCATTCCTGTGATCTCCAGCTGATGGCTGCGTTCATTCATACGCATTTAAGTAATGCTTAGATTTGATCATTTTTCATAATCCTTCTTTAACGAGGAGCAAAACAATCAGGCTGTGCTTTTATAGAGTGAATTTGAAATTAAAATTAGATATTTAGGTGTTATTTCAGTTGTAAAGTAGCCCTTAGTTCTGATGGGGGGGAGGGCAGGAATTCCAATTATGTTTAATTTGTATGCACAAGGCTCAGCTAGGCAAAGTACTAAGGACTCTTAGAAGTTCATAATATTTCTATAGTGCACAGAGCTTTTCAGCACCAGCATCAAATTAGTTCTTGGAAGCAGCTGTTCACTATATTAACGTAATATATCCCACACACAGTGAAAGAAACTGCTTGGCCTTTTGGATGAAGGACACCCAATCTTCATAAATATTGAACTGTAAAATCCCTGCATAGGGAATACAAGCTGATTCTTTTCTTTTTCACCAGCTGTGAACTACCACGTGTGATGTATGGTACAAACTCTCCAGGAAAGAGGAGCAAATTGAAAACACTACCCCTGTGGGTTCCCTTATTAGACTTGAAGTGACTGAAGCTCACAGGACGCAGCTCATTAAAACCAGGCTGACAACCTGAGACCTCTTGAGTGGGAAAGATATGATCCGTGCTGAAAAACAGGCTGTGGCCTTGATGGGGGGGGGGGGGGGAGGAATTTCAGAGGAAGAAAATGTGGGTAGATGCTAATTAACCCATTCATTACTGAGTCACATCAGTCCTTACAGGTGCGTCTTCCAGGGGCTGGGTAAGCAGGGGCCAGCTCCAAATGGGGTGATGGATCCCTGGGCAGCTGTCATTTCCCATCACAGCACCCACTGCTGTCCTTCACGGATGTATTAATGATCACTTTGCAATGCATAAAGTTATGGAAATGTCCGTGTCTGGGTATTTCATCCAAAAAGTGGGAATCCGGCACCCTGCAGGGCCCTGAACTTGTTGCTTTATTCATTACTGAGACTCTTGTCTATATAAGAGGGCATAGCCCAGTACTCACAGTGCAGCAAGCTGTCAGCAGGAGCAAAACCGTGCTGATACCCGGAGCTGTGGTCTGCTTGGTGTGCTGGGGCAGTGCGTGCTGAGCTCTGTCCTTTCCATATCCACCCTTCAGGAGCACCCAGCTTTATATGGGAGAATTTAAGTACCAGGGAGAGCTGTCCTGGCTGCTGTAAATCAGCGTGGCGTTATAGAACTGTCTGAAGCCAGACAAGACTGCATTCTGCAGCAGACAAGCTGACTTGCCCGCAGGCATAAGTCCTTTCAATTCCTGTGCCGGTACACACCACCTTAGGGCACCTTCTGTTATGTCAGTCCCCAGCCTGCTATCGTACATTTCCGTACTGAATATTCAGTAACAGGTCGTTACACCGAAGAAGAGAACAGGATGTTTTTCCCACCAAGTTGCTTCTCGTGCCTCAAGAAGCTGGGGAGAAATAGATCCAAAAATGCTAACATTTGCTACTTGGAAAAGCAGCAGTCGTAGTGGTTCAATCCCTAAAGTGATCATCTAATTCTGTTCTGACATTTTCTGTAAGTGAATAAACCTGCATCTTCATTCCATGCCTGTCAAAGCTTAAATAATGCGACATCAGCTCTTAACGTGATTGATCCAAATAAAGACCGTGAAAAATGTAGCCTGGCTGGAAACATTCAGTGAAATAATGCATTTCAGAGAGGGTTCCCCCATCTCTGCTAATGTGAAAGATTTGAATTGTGGGAAAGGAAGAAATGAGATGAGAACACTTAAACTGATGTGGCTCTGCGTGAGGGAGAGTAGGAGCTGAATGCAAAATGGACTCAATAATTATGAGTGAGATTCATGCTCTAGTGCAGGAGGAGAGTCTGCTCTGATGCCTCTCCTAAGGCGTGCAATCAGGTTTCCAGAATGACCCGTTATCCAAAAATTCTGGCCCCTCTCTCTGGGGATGAGGAGGGAGGCAGCAAATCCCTCTCTGTGACACGCGGAGGATTGGTGCTCTGCTTGGGAGCATTCCTCCCTTAGGAGGAATGAGAAGTGGGAGTTCAAGAAACAGTGCTCTTATAAATTCCTCACGGCTCTTGTGCAAATCTTACTGTTCTTCTCAGGGAGAAAAGGATGGAAAGGTGCAGTAACGGAGAGGAAAGCCCTTCTTGCTCTTACCATTGCTGTCTACCGTGTAGTTTGCAGCCTCTGAGCCATTGTTGTGGGTTTTCTAAATCTGTTTATTTGTTTTTCAACTGAAAATAGATCCTACATTTATCCTGTTGTGATTCTGGCAGAAAGAGGCAGCCTTTCCCTCATCCGAGTCAATTCAGTGATTCACTTCTTACATAGCCTGCTGATTGTCACAGGGATGAAATTACAGTCTTTGTAAACTGATGGTGAAAGGAGCCTGGCTCATAAATATTTCATTCTTGTACCAGTAATTTTAGAAAGTGAACTTTTTACCGTGGTGCAGCCCTGTGTGCAGGGAGCTCCCTAACCTGATAATGCTGGAAGGAGAGCTTGTCCTGGATATTCAGTCTGCACAAAGCACAGGGAAGAAGAGAGGTGGGTGGGGAGGTGGAAGGAGAGAAATGGGAAGGAAAAAAAGAGAGAGAGAGAAAGGAAACAAAGAAAGGAAGAAAACCAGGAATGTACAGGTTTATTTTTAGGAAGTATTTATTCTTAGAAACGGCAAATCAGAGCCAGGCTGGAGTCAGTGGAGCATTTGTACGTGATGTTCTGTGATGTTCTGATACCAGGCATCCAGATGCCCTTCATGAGCCCAGCATGCAGCTGGTTGGCCAACCTTTCATCAGCATGGGTCATCCCAGGGAGAGTGTTTGATTTGTTTCGCACCTCTGCTATTAATAACTGAGGTGGGAGAGGAAAACGGGTAGGTTTTAAATGCTGGGGTGATTATTTAAAGTCAGGTTATATTTGGCATGCACATTCATTTCCATTCCAATTAAATATGTGGCCCTCTTACTTAAAATAGTGCACGTTTCAGTGATGAAGTAGGATGTTACTGGAAAGACTCTAAACTGGTATCAAGGGGAGTCGTATTTCATGGCTAATTGTCACTGAGATGGATGCTCTGGGAATATTCCCAAGGCTGCATTTGGGTTAGGAGCCACAATTTGAACACATCTGACTGATGCAGCCACTGGTGATGGATGGGGTGGTTGTAGTGAGCCGGAGGTCAGCCTCTGCTCCCTGGTAACAGTAATGGGACGAGAGGGAATGTCTCTAAGTTGTGCTGGGGAAATTCATGTTGGACATCAGGAAAAATCTGTGTTGGCCGTGTATCTGTGTCCAGGTTTCACATTGATGCCTTGCTGGAAGGTTGTGCCCCACAGTTATCAGACACAGAAAAGCGCAGGAAATTTGCATCACCTCTGGGTGAAATACACCCAAAAAATCCAGGTCCTCACTGAGAGGATGCTCTTCTTACGCAGCTTCAACTCCAAACTCTTTGCAAAGAGAGAAGGGATAAAACGGGTGGCGATTGTGAAGGACTGACATGAAGATAGGCTCCCTTGCTGCTTGTAAAATCACACCAGGACAAAGGAGGCCTCTCCTGTCCCCTCTCAGCAGCCCAAAAGTGCTGACAGCAACCCTGGCTCCCATTTGTTCTCCCTCTCCATCAGAGCACATGTCCGCCCCGAGGAGGAATCCTTTCACACCTCTCTGCAGGGCCCTTGAGAGGTGTGAAGAGTAACCTAGGTGTGAACAATGCACGGAGCAGCACACGCCTGGAAGCTGAAGTGTGAAAGCATTTGCTCAGTAAAAATAGAACTAAGCTGTTGGAGGAAAGCGGTGCCTGCAGCTGATAAACCTGCAGTGATTGACAGGAGCGGGGTTTGTGTTTTATTAATGCATCCGTCTAAATCTCCTGACCTTATGAGGAAGGAGAGAGAGTTTGGCAGGACAGACGAGTTTGTAATTTGTTCCTTAATAGTGAAATGAATTCACCTCTCCTGGTTCTACAGAGAGCAGCCCATAGCGGTTTTTAACCCCTGCCTATCACGTCATGTGCTAAATTGGAGTAGAGAATAAATGAGGGATTACCAGCCCTTACCGGTCCAATATAAAAGCACAAGCTCATCTCCTCTTTAGTTCTGCAGGCACTGTGGAGGAGCTGCAGCTCTCAAGCCCCTCACCTGCATTCTGTGCATCTCTTTGTTCGCCCTTTGGCACTGCAGAGCCTGCCTGTGTGCGTGGCTTTGAAGAGTGAAGGTTCTGCTCAGGTGAAATATTTATAAATCAGGCTTCTTGAATAAGCAATACATTGCAGCAAGGGTTTGATACGAACATCCCTCATGTATAACCATCACACTACAGACTGCAATAATGCCTTCAATCCACACATCTCATCCGTTCGTGTCCCGCAGAGATCGCCGTATCAAAAGCAGAATGCAATTTGCCAGGCAAGTCACAGTTCATATCTGTATTGCTGGATGATGTATGGCACATCTGATGCAAATGCAGCTGGAGTGCCATGGAGAGCCTTGTTTTGCAACACAAACAAAGAGAATTAGACTAGCAGACCCGCTATTCAAAAGATAGATATCTCCTTTGGATCTACACTCTCTGCCCTGCTGTTTATTTTGCTGTCTCACTCAGCGAGCTGCTGTGCAAGCTCTGAGCTATCTCTGCCTCCAGAAAGGCCGAAGCATAACACGGAATTACAAGTATCAACAATTGCAGACTCTGCCGTGTAGGCATGCAGAGCCATCTCCCAAACAGGCGACCAAAGAAGGGCAGGGACAGCAGACGTGAGCCAAGCAATGGGCCTATTGAAGTCGGTGGGATTTTTACCGCTGCCTTCAATGGGTTTCAGATTTGGCTTGATGAAAGCAGGCACTGTGAATGAAATTTCAGACACCCCATGGCTACAGATGCACTTACTTTTAAAAGCATTAATAGTGCATCTAAATTTAGAGTGTCGCACTTTTGTTTCATTAAGAATTCTGCTTTGGTTCCAGATAGACTCCCTTGAACCTGTCCCCAAAACAGACCCACATTCCCTTCTGCACAGCAGAGCAGGATCTTTTATTTTTAAACCAGCCTCATCTAACCTGCAGCTGCTCAGAACGCGGTGTCTCTTCTGCATTCATTCTCATTCGTGGAGGTTGAACCTCTGCTACACACAGTCTGTCATGTGGCAAATGTTGCTCAGCTGAAATCACTAAGGAGAGCTGATTTCAGCCTAAAGCAGAATAATGAAGCCTTCTATGGATGTCTGCATAGAAGAAAAACAACCCACATGCTAGTTTGCAAACATTACTCATGTTTGAATTTCCCTTCTCTGTCATCTCTGAGCAAGCAGCTAGATGCATTCACATGGCTCTTCCAGATGGGGAAGTGGTAGGCAGAGCTCAGCCTTCACTGGCCTTCAATAAAACAGCTCTGCTGAAAGTGCACATCTGGCATTTGGATCCTGAGCCACCCCACCCCTTCCTGGGGCTGTGAGCATCCAGCTCCCAGGTCTCGTGGTGAACTCAGGAGTCATTCTGATGGCTCACATGCGATACGAAAGCCAGCAGAAACCCCTTGGAGGATGAGTTCAGGCATTAGAAAAACAGATACAAGTGTCAAAACAAGGGCTCTCGGGATGGCTGTGGGGAAGTATTGGCACAATTGCAGACCTTCCTCCTCTCATGCCTCAGTTTCCCCCTTCCTATGAAATGGGGTGTCTCCCTGTTGCCACTCCTGTGACTTCACCCTTGCTGATAAAGTGCTAGTGGTGGTAAGGAGGCATTAATTAAGGGATCCTTGTGTACCTGGGCTGTGGCAATAAGCCTCCCTGCTGCTCTGCCGTGGTGTTTTTTCACAGCCAGTCACATCTCCAGCAGCTCACCAGCTTTTCCCTGGAGGGCTGCCATCTTCTGTTTCTGCCCTGGGGGGCCATGCAGGAGAGGAGAGCTATGATTTAACATCAGAGCAAAACATTCAAAGCCCCACAGACACATGGAGATTAAATGCTTCCCCCACTTGGATTCCCCAGCCTCAGCATGCTGTTTCTGGAACACAATTGTGTCTGGAAAGAACCTATCTGGGTATTATACAGCACAGGGCATATTTTTAAGTCCTTTTGCTTTCTATTATCCTCCTTTTCAAGGTCTTTCTCTCTTTGATTTATGGATCTGGAGACCAGCTTTAATTATATCCCTCCAACAGCTGCCTGAAGCGACGCTCACCAGGAGTTAGACAGATGCAGTGTGCAGCCCCCCTGGGTTCTGCATAGCAACATGCTGCATGGAGTGACCATTAATAATACACAGTGTGAAGGGCACAGTTCCTGTTGCCATGCTATTTGGGTACAAATGTGTTCAGATCTGCTTGTGCACACACACAGACTCCATCATGCACACGCACTTGTATGTATTTTCTCTCTGCTCCATAGTCAGTACACCAGAGTGACTCTTGCAAGGGGCATATTAGGCTTAGAATGTTCCATTGAGGGAAATCATTCTGGATGTAATGCCTGGAGACATTTGCAGTGCTTGGAAAAAAAAGGACTGACTTATTTCCTTTAACATTTCTACTCAAAGATGAGTGTCAGTGATGCAGATGTGCCACAGTGCAGACGGATCTGCCCACATTCACACTTGGTTCTGTTCTGCATGCACCCTGGAGTTCAGTCTGGGGCTGGACACAGACCTTTTGTAAGGCTCTGCCCAAACTGCAGTCAGAAGTGGGATTGCCTGTTGCTGTGTGAGGTCCTGGAAGGCACTGCCAGCTGTCTGGGCTCACAGGGCGCAGCATTTTCCATCTCCCTGGAGGTGCTGGAGGTGCAGATCTCCAGTCAGCCCACCCCAAAACAGTGCTGTAGCCTCAGTGGGAATTTAACCTGTTGCTGAAGTGCTGATATGATATGTTTCCACCACCATCCTGATGCATACATCTACTGGAATGCAGTCTAAGAGCTGGTTCTCTAGGGATCATCTAGGGTAGAATACAAAATTGGAGCTTCTACTTTTTCCATCTCTGAGTAACTCCTACTTCAGCTCCCTTATATAATTTCATGTGAAAGAAGCTTGCAGTAGCTTTCCCTTGCAAGTAGGAAGATTGTTGTCAAAGCCTCGGGAAACCCCTTTAATGTGGGATGGGAACTGGGAGAAATGGTAATGAGATGCTGGGAGAACTTCAATCACCAGCGAGGGAGATGAGCACTTCTGAAGCTGACAGAGCAGCGCGTTGGAAGGACTACCGTGCTGCCAGCTGTACACTGACAGACCAAAGGGCTGAGGAAATGGCTGACTAAAGGCTTACAGATGCCCCAGCCTTCGCTGCTTTAGGGACATGGCTCTGAAGGAAGCTCTGAGCTTGCAAATTTCTGGGAACATTTTTATGATTAACAGCTGAAGGAGTAAGCGCTCATCCCACTGGCAGACCGTATTCTCACGACTGATGCTGGCATGCTGCAGGATTCCGCACGGCAGCAGCCTGATTAAATTGTAAATCAGCTGGGATGGGAAATCTGTCTTTCCCTTCTTGCATGGCTCAGAATAGAAAAGGATTTCAGTCCTGAGCGGAGCGTGTTGCTATCACAGTTATAAATACAACGCTTGCAACTCAGTAGTAAAATGGCTTTCTACTGGACCATGTTAAGTTCTTTAATTTAAGTAAAAGAATTAAAGAGCTAAATCTGAACTCTGCAGGCAAAGATTGTTTCCAGGCCCTGCTTACTAACATTCAGCTTCACCTGCCTCGTGTTGCCAATCCAGACCACCTCTGTGGCCATTACTAAAAGAGCTTTGATGGAAATGCTTTGCAGGGCTCTGTTCTGCTGCCCCCCACCTCACCCCTCCCTGCACATCACCCACTGTAGCTGAAGAACAGATGCATTAGCCACTTCCTGATACTTAACCTGCCCTTTCCCATCCTTCATCTGGCTCATAAATACTCCTACTGCTATTTCTTGCTGGGGTCAGTGTGTACAGTAAAACATTCTGGAGTCAGTCTGACCCAGCCCTAATGGTGTGAGCACCACTCAGGAATTCTCTTAATGTTATGCAGTGGTAAATGGCTTGCTCACCTTCTCTTGGTGTCTGCCTAGCCAAGGGAGTGGCTAGCTGTGCAGCTCCTATAGCAGTACTGATCCTAAACACAGCCCCCAAGCCAACATCCTGCATGGCACAGGTCTGCTGGAGTCACACAAGGTGGGATCACAGATCAGCATCTTTTGCTGCACAAAGTGGAAAGGCACAGCTGAGCTCTGAGCTGGGCTAAATCCTGAGAGTGTGGCTGGAAATCAGAAATACAGATTGTGTGTCAGACAGGATTTTTTTTCTTAACCAAAGAACTGCTGGCAACTCAGAACACTGGGAACATTGCCTGCTGCAAGCGTGGGCACTGGTGAGGATAACAAAAAAATGACATCCCTCTGGCTGGGGTTGCTACTCAATAAAATTTGAGGATAGACTCCAGCTTCTCAGAGAAAGTACCATTTTATCTTTTTGTTCTTTTTTAATGAAACCATTCCTTCCTGAAAGAGAATTGTTTGTTTGTTTCTTTGTTTTTTCCTAGGTGGACATTTTCATGAAAGAATGATTGCCGGGTTTTCATTACATGTTTGAACAAGGTCTTAAAAGTGAAACACGTTTATTTCCTTCCCTGGCATCCCACAGAAGGAAAAAAAAAATAGGGGAAAAAAAAAACCAAAAACAACACCTGAATTTTTGTGGACAAACAGAAAATACAAAAAAGCTCGCTCGTTTTTGGGATGCTGTTTTCGTAACTCCTCAGAATAGCTGACAATTAATTTTGGTGGATTTCAGCTGTGGCCCCCGGTAACACAGATGACCATTCAGGGGCAGAAAGGAGCAGTGCACTCTGGGGCCCCTACCCCTCCCAGAGGCTCAGGAGGGCTCATTAAGTTGGTGATTACCTCTGAGGGAGCAGGAGTTGGAGGTTGTTCTGCCAGGGGTTTGGTTCTGTTGGAGCTCTGCTGCAGTGAAATTTCCTGTTGCGCGTGGTGTTGATCCTCCTGCTCCATCCTGAGCTCCCTGCGTACCGTGAAGGGTTCAGAGCCTTCAGCCTCTTCAAGGACAAAAAGCAACAGCCGTGGAGGAGATGGGAGGCAAGGAGATATGGGCAAGGTAAGCCTGCTGAACTTGTAGTGCTCTGTAGGAGGAGAGCTGGCTTCTTTCTGAGGTTTGGATGCTCTGAGCTGTAGCTGTGTGGTCCTGAGGGTGTCAGGCAGGACTTGTCCTGTACTGTGATGTAGAGGAGCTGTAGGTTATGAACCTGTTATGGTGCCTTAAGATTATTTGCTACGTTCTAGAGTCGTGCTGCCTTTTCTTAGGGGTACGATGCTTCTGTTAGCAGCCAGCAGCGATCGATGCACGTTGTGTCACTGCTGGCAGCCGCCTTGTTAAGTGACCCCGCTTTGTGCACTGAAATGTGGGCCGTGGGAGTCTGAAAGTTACGCTCTGCTCCACAGCTATGGTTCTGGGAGTAACAATGACCTACTGGCAGAACCCCTTCTGTCCCCACCCCTCCTTTTGTAGGCTGTGTGCTTCTCAGTGTGCCTCAGTGCGGTGTGCCTGTGTATAACTTAGCACATCTTCCAGTTCAGTCTTTCCAAGTAATTCACGTGGCTGTCCGGTGTCAGAATCCCCACTTGTGAAGATGAAGAAACCAAAGTACGGAGCAGAAAGATTATGATTAAAATCTCCAAATGTGCCTTAGGGAAACTTGCAGTGCAACATCCCTACTGTGAGTCCTGTCCGTTCCCTGCAAACCTCTCTGATCCCATCACCTGCTGATCAGACCTGTAACAGCACCCCCAGAAAAAGTAATAACACACAAAAAAATTGCTTTTTCTTCAGCTCTTCAGGTGCTGCAGAGACAATCACATGCCGGGCCTAACGAGCTAATTAGCTATCCCTCACGCCTGCTCACAGCCCTGCATTGGACACACCTGGCCTCTCCATATGCTTCCTTCTTGCAATTTGGTGCAGTGAAATGTCTTTGGGTGCCTTTCCTGCTCTGTTCTGTGTGTTCAGGAAGCACCAAGCACCTCTCTTGGAAGCAGCAGCTCTCAGTATCCCCACAAACAGGCAATCCAACCTCCCTGTCCAGTCCTTTGATCTTCCACAAAGAGTTAAAAGCAGAGTCAGCTCTGCCACGAGGCTGTGCTTTATGAAATTATTTCAGGTTGATCACGGTGCATTATGAAGGGTTCCTAGTCATTAATGGGAAGTGAGTTCCTACTGTATGAAGATTAATTTGCTGCCTCAGCCATCTATTGAGTGAATAAGACATGTGAAGATGCAGGCAGCCCAGCTATTAGCATGTTTATCAGGATAAATAGGATGCTGGAAGGATGCCTACATTGTGGAGGCTTCTGTACAATGCACTCAAGCAGGGTTTAGGAATACAAAGCATTTGGCCAGGAGCGAGACTGAGTAACTGGGTCTTAAAGCCACGTCTGGTTCAAGGTGTGTTGGCACTGCTGCTCTAAAGGAGAGGAAGCGTGTTATTTTGGAAGCTAATGACAGCTTAAAGGCAAATCCTACTTGAAGATGCGCTGTGTGGGCACAGCAGGCAGCTCTGGGTGTGGGTTGGAACTGGTGGGCATCGTTTCATTGCCTGACAGATGCAGTTGATGTGGGGCTGGTGGTTGCTGGGGAGCCCTGGTGTCCCTTCTGGCTGAGTTAGACAATATTTTTCTGTGCACCTCCACAGTTAAGGTTTTATGGAAGCCCAGTACTGTTTAATGTAGCTGTAGTTGAGTTATAAATTAATAATCCCTGCTGCTGGGGCTGCTGTGTAGCAAGATGGCTTTTGTGAATGTATGCGTAAATAATTCATGCTATTAAATTAGTTGTGTTCCCTGTCCACGGCTCATTTATCTGCTGTGACTACAAATATTCCTCTCTGCAGTTAGGAGGTGTCAGAATGTGCCAAGTGGGAGGTCTGTGCCTATCGGAAGGAGCCTTTGCCCCCCACTAAAAGGGTCAGGAAGTTCTTTTGACAGAGTGCTCCATAAAAGTCTGCCTTATTGAACGTGATGCTCTTCACAGGAACAGAAGTGCTCAGATCTTGGGTTTTCAGCCCACGGGATGGTTGAGGCTCTGTGGGTGGGTTTCCTTGCAAACTACAGCTCTGGGTCTTTTCCAGGCCCTCTTTTAAGGACTGTGCTGTAATGCTGTCCCCAGCCTGTGCCTCTTTCCCCACCTTTACAGCAGCAGAGATAGGTGTTCTCCCTGTTTCACAGGTGAATTCTGTGGGTTTCCCACCTTACTGATTGTATCAGTATTCCCTCTGTGCTTCTTTGGGAAGCAGTAATTGCTGAAAATAAACAAGAGTCCTCTTCAACCTCAGGTCTGAGGCAGCAATGTGGGCATCAGTGCTGTGTGCTGCTGCATTCAGCACAGCAAGGAAGTAAAATGGGCACAGAGGAAAGCAGGAGGGGAAAAACAACAGCCTTTGGGCTCCTGTTGGTTTGTTTATTTTATTGCATAGCCTCTAAAATGATTGCTTTTTTCTGGCATAACCTGATGTTCCAAAGAGATTTGATGCTGTATTGCTTCTGTGTTAGCAAATGATCTTGGTCAAGTTGGTGTTGGTTTTCTTAGCCTAACATTGTCAATTGTTATTTGTTTTGCTCCAGCTTTGCTGCTGCTCCAGTCTTTGTGTAATGCCCAGTGAACAACCTCAGAGATCCCAGGGAAGGCTGAGCTCTGATATCTACCATCTTCTGCTGCCGTATCAGGAATGTGAGCATCTAACTGTAAGTAAGATAAATATGCTTTTATGCTGTATACACAACCTTTGCGTTTGTTCTATTGCCAATTTATCGTTATATATGATCTGGAAGAGTTTTGTTTCTGCTGTGCGTATAAATATTGATGAGAAATCCAAAGCCTTTTTTTTTTTTTTTTTCCTGTAGAGAATAACTACGTTTATGTCAGACGCAAATGGATGTGGAGGGGATGATGTTAAACTTCTGCTTTGGTGTATCTAGGAGACGTATCAAGCACAGACAACTCTGTGTCTGAATACCAAATACAGTTAGTTGGGGACCAATTTGTTTGCTGGGAAAGCTCCTGGAGAAACATTTCAGCATATTGGAAAGCACTAATAGGAGATTTAAGGGGTTTTGCCATGATGTTTATAGGTACTTGTGATAAATGTTTTTGGCGGAAGGGAAAGAAGATGGAGGTAGTCTTATTGTTGCATGGGCTGCTCTGTAACTCTGAAATAACTTTGAGTTTTGGAACTTAGTTTTTTGGGGGGTCTGGTTGGTGTTTCTTGGTTGGCAAAGGTTTCTGTTACCCTGAGAAAAACATGCTGAAATATTGAAGGGATGGATTGTGTTGTGATTGTAAATTGCTCACCTATCTAGCCATGGTTTACCTAGCAGGTCATCTATTTGCTCTGGTTGAGCTTCACAATGGGATTTGCAGATAGTGCCTAACAAATGACCCTGGAAATGGAGAGCAGTGGCTGCTCCAGGATGCAGGGCTGTGCTGGTTTGATGTGCTTTGTCCCATTTGGCCAACGGGAAGCAGGGGTGGGAGGAGGCACACGGGTGGAGGCAGTGCTCACAGGCAAGCAATGGTTTCTGCTACCTCCTTTTAAAGATGCTGCAGAGAAGCAAAGGAGAGGTTTATTGAGGCACCACAACCAGGCACGAGTAACTCTGAAATACCCAACCCCTCCTCCTTGTGTTTCTTGGGTTTTGATGCTTCATTCTGGGAGGCTTCCTCCAGCTGTAGCTCTCCATTTGTGCAATGCTGTTTCCACAAAACATAAAGCATTCTCTGTTTTCCTAACCTATTTATATATGACTAGATTAACATTGAATTTTACTGAGCATGTCAGTGTTGGAGACACACCATAAGAGAGAAATAGAATCTAATAGGAAGGAATACATCACTCTGGAGCAGTCAAGCTGTGAGATGAAAAATGTGGTTTGAAACAAATGAACTGATGCATTGTGGAAGGAAATTAACACACTCTTCTCTTCCACCTCTCTGCCCCTCGAAAGAAAAAGCTGAAATTCTTCCTGCAACTCCAATTTGAAACGTTATGGCAGTATTCAAATCTCATACCCAGCGTGCATCCTTTGCAAAGATTAAGAGCAACAGCAAAGTTAAAGGTGATGGAAATCGATGGATGCGGTGGGGCGATGAGGAGGGGGAGAGTCAGCTGGGAGTGGGATGTATGTAGCTCTAAAATATATTGATCAGATGTATGAATGTGTCTTGGTGTCTCAGGGCTGTGGGACTTCCCAGACTGTTCGCCTTGAAATGAAAGCAATTTAATCTTTAAAAATAATAATGAAAGAGCAAGCTGTAAATGAGACCTTCTGGCAGACTGACGGGGCTGCTGTCCCAGAGGTGGATGCACATGCTAAGATGACAAATGAGGTCATTAAAGTAAATAGTGTAAATTGAGTTTTGGCAGTGGGTAGGAATCCTTATTGGAATGGAGGGCATTAATATGGGGGGTGAAGGAGCGGAAGAATTCACTGGTGACAAGTTTATCTGGGGCAGAGAAGCAGCGCAATTCTGTAGCGGTTCCAGCTATCCACTTCATTGCCCTGCAGTGAGCAGGCTTAATTTAGCAGGACTTCAGTGTGGCTTGGCTTAGCAATGTCTTTAGGATTACAAAGTGTCATTGAATAGCACGGGATGCTGCCTACCTTGGGCTGCAGTGCTCCTTCCTGGCGCAGTTCGTTCTATGACTTCGTGCTGGGGGCACAGCATTGCTTTGCGCATAGATTCTCTTTTCTTCAGAGGTTTCTTGTGGATCTTTAAGGTCTGATCTCTCTGTGTCCTCCTGATGCCATTCCTTGCAGGTTAAGGCAGTCCCTTGAGTGGTTTCCCTCCACTGCTGTCTTTCCTGTGGCCATGGGGATGAGCTTCCCCTCCTGAGCAACACAACCAGTTGTACTTAATTTACGTAAAGGCACCTTAGAAGAACATACGAGTTATACAGAACTTGGTATATTCCTCATATTAATACACTAGACCTACATTTCCAGTTCCCTGTGGCTCATTTTCCGTGCTCATCCGATCGTGAGCGTTAGTTATGCAGCTTGGATCTGTGCAGTACAACTTTTGGCACCGTGCTCATAGCCAGGTTTGTCTGCGTGCTCCTGAAGCTCCCAGCATAGGTAAGAGTCAGGGGAGTGGTTATGTATAAACACACAGCTCAGTGATGCTCTGTTTGCTCGCTGTATGTGCACTGAGTGTGGGCACCACGGTGTCCCAGCCAAGGGTAACCCACAGTTAGTGGGGGTGGCACTCAGGAGAGAGGGGAGCACTGTGTTTGCCACCCAAAGTGTGGCTTCTGTTCCTGGAGCATCATAAGGCAAGGCAGACATCGAAGGGACAAATCCCACTGTGTTAATCTGAGTAGTAATGATGATGGAAGCTAATAGCATTAACTAATAGAACAGGATGAGAATAATAGAGAAAGTACTGAAACGTGCTTTCCCTACTGGGCTTGCAGAGGGAGATGTTCCTTTAAAAACACGTATCTCCTACCTCTCCTAAAGCTGCTTGTTTCAGTATTTTACAACATGCTTTAAAAATAATAATAAAAAAAAGGAAACTTCAGAAACTCCCTTCCTCTGCCCAGGAAGTGCAGGTCTCTTTTGAACCCATCACGGCATGGTAATACTGATTTGTGTGGAGTGTTGAATAAGGACTAAAGCTGTTTGGGATGCTGAGAGTGGCCCTGCAGTTGTGGGAAGGAGGAAAGCTGAAGTCTTAAGGTTGATTTGAGGCATTTGCATTAAGAAGCACTGGTGGCTTTGGGTTTGGTTATCTCCAAAATGCATTTCACACTAGCATCTCTTATCACTGCAGCGTGAAGTAATACTTCTGGAGTGTTTTGTTGTTTCTAATCTGAAGAAATGCTGTAGGAGAGGTGGGGGATGAGCAGGAAAATGCGATGTGAAGGAGCTCAAGTAGCACTTAAAATCAGGAGCCCAGACAATCTGCACCAGGTGGCCGTACGTGGTCTCTAAAAGCAGCTTTCCCATAAATGCTGGGAGGACCACGGCGTGGCCGTGCTGCTGTGTCTGCTTTACATTCCATTTGCAGCACGGAAAGCTTCGTGATATCCATATCACACAGTGTGGGGCAGGCTGACTTGAAGGTCTGTCACAGAGCTCATTGCTATTAATGTGACAGCACGGTTGGTGCCCGTCCCCTGCCAGCCCGTGTTCCTTGCCTTGCAGCAGAGCAGGGTTGCTGTGCAGTGCTGGCCCGTGTGCTCTTGGGGGTTGATGCAGAGCTTAGCAAGTTTAAAAATTCTTTTGCTCTTTCTGCAGACAGAAAGCATACAGAACACCAAATGCTTGCAGCAGGTGCAGAGCTGTAGCTTTCTTCCTATTTTCCCAGTGCCAGCCCAGCTGGGCTCCTACAGGACATGCAGAGGATGCTAAGAGCTTGCTTGGAGTTCTCCTTTCTGTAGCTTTGGGATGGACTGGCTCCCTTGGCTTTGAGCTCGTTTTGACAAAGCCCAACGAAGCATGAATCGTGGTTTCTTGAAGGCTGAGAGTTAATTTGCTTAGGTCTTCCTTTTTAATGACTGCAGACTGCAAGTCTGCTCTGCTGTGCTGGGAGTGGCAACCTGAGCTGCAGTAAATGCACCTTGAAAAAGGGGGCAGGAGGAAAATGCCAACTCATGGGTGCCTGGGGCTGATGGGGATGGGGCTGAGATGGCAGCTCAGCTCAGCACCATCCTAGTGAAGATCCTGGCTGTAAGGGGATCATTCAGCCTATGCTGCTCATGCCAAGCTTGGGGGCTCTGCCCCCGATGGAGCTGTGGGTGTCCCTGTTCATTGCAGGGGGCGAGACTAGATGGACTTTAAAAGTCCCTTCCACTCAAACCATTCTGTGATGGATTCCATTCAGTGCAAAATCCCAGCTGCACGAGGCACATGGGATTGTAACAGTGGGAAATGAGGATCTATTGCATGATATGTGAAATACGTGCGGGTCTGTGGCAGAATTGTGATGGGTGGCTGCTGTCAGTGCTCTGCCTGCTGTGATGAGAGGTGGGAAACCAAGCAGAAATCGAAGCTCAGCCCCCAGTTGTGTCCATCTGAAGCTCTCTGTGCACTTTGGGTTGAGGAATTCAAATCCCTCTTGGTGCCGTTACTCGTTAGTGACTTCTAAATGCTGGGAAAATGTTTCTGGACTATTGATAAAATAGCTTGGGTTTTTTTCCCCAAGAAATGTTCAAAACCTTTTATGCTGGAGAGAAACAGTCTTTGAAAGAAAAATGAATGTTTGGCTGTTGTCAGTGGAACTCAGGGCAGTTCCCCGTGGCCATGCAAAGCAGACCAACAGCAACACATCCCCAACCAACAAATGTTCCTTGAATAACAGATTGATTTGCTTAGGAGTGCTTTCCCCTAAGCAAACTTCCACATCAATAACTAATTATTTGCAGGAATAATTTTTCAAATTTCCCATCACAAATAAACTCAATGAAATGGTGAGGTGCTCCAGCCCATCTGTGAACAGAAAGAGGTAAAGCTAATTATTCCCTCAGCTCCGATGCTAATAGGCACACTATTTTTTCCTGCTTGTACTTGATGGAATAGCTGTGCTTAACCCATTGCCCAGCTTATGCTGGGGGGGGGGGGGGAAGAAAGAAAAATCATTCAACTAAATCGTTCCAGAAGCTGAACTGGTTCATTAACTGGAAGTTGGTGGTGTAGTTTTGCACTTAATCACTGTGTATAAACCAGTAGCATCTGTAGTAAGAGTTTGCTCACAATGAATGACATTCAGATCCACAAAGCTGCTGTTGCATCTCCAGGGCTTCCACCTCAAAAATCAAGCACCCTAACATCAAAATCTGGCTTTCTCCCTGAATGTTTCCCTTCATTTGTATTTTTTTTCCCTGACAATGGTGCGTGGTAGAATACATTGAAATGTACAACCTGGTAACTGCTGGTGATTCTGGGAAGTGCGGAGGAGAGGACAGCATCCCTCTGGGGTATTTTGTTTGTATCTGGTGACAAGTCAGTACAAACTTCCCCAGAGATGCCAAACCAACGATGGATTTGGATCAGTTTCTGCCTTTGCAGCTGAGTTGCTGCTTGATAAAACCTGCTCAGTAACTTTCCTTCCAGCTCCACGGGTTGCTGCTGAATGCACCCAGCGTTTGCTGTTGTCGCTGCTGTCGCCTTGTGTGGAAACCAGACCTGGTGAAATCAGCTGCTGTGTGCAAAACGTGGCTGTGAGGGGAGAGTTCAGTGCAGTTACACCCCAAATCATCATCATCTGCCTCTTGTGGGGCTGCCCCAGCACTGGGGAGCACCTGCACTTCCAATGGCCATTTCTGCTCTTTGCTTTTCACCCATCAGCTGGGAGCTCCATCCAGGTTTGCTCCTGCGATGCTGGGAACACATTTCCTTCCCCTTAGTCTCTTGTCGAGCACTCTCTCTCCAGGGTGCTGTGTTTTGCTCGTCATCAGCATCTTTCTCTGGAGAGGCTAAATCCTTCCTTCCCTCCCTGGTGCCTCCTGTCCTTCTGTTAAATAATCTGTCTGCACAGCTCAGCCAGAAATGCTCTTGTAGAAAACCGGGCTGAAAGCCCGAATGCCTGCTTGTTAGCTAGGAGTAGCAAATCCAGGGCAATCGTGTGACCGACTGTGGCCCTGGTTCACCCCAAGGCTCAGAGTCAGGTCGTGGATGGTGCAGCACAGGAGGGCAGTGAGGTGTCCCAGAGCTGTGGGATGGTGGCATGGCGGGGTGGGGTGGGATCGGGGATCAGAGAGGTGCTTTCCAATCTCAGTGATTCTGTGGTTCTACGATTTGGGTGAAAATGAGTCCAAGTGATCCAGCAGCATGGATTTACAGTGGATCACTTGTAGCAGGACTGCTCTTAGTTACATTTAAAATGGCTTTAATTTGTCTGTTTACTTCAAAGCTCTATGAAACGCAGCCTGCTTTTAATTCTGGGTAAATGTGTCCACATAAAGATTTAATCCAGTTCATTTTCCGAATGTTATTGTGAGTAGCTGCTCTGTTCTTCCCCCGCACACCACCAGCTCTCTGGGGAGCAGGATGTCCCAGGCAGTGCACGAGTTTGGTCTGCCTGTCATGGCCATCAATGGGCTGCATTTACACTGCACTTGCACCAAGCCCCCCTCCCTGCCTGATTTTGCAGTCAGTGGTGGGTTGTAACGACGCCAGCGACAAAAATAGTCCTTCTGAAGACCACCTCCTGTCCTTAAGACCAAGCAGGGATTATTTCATCTCTGCTCTTCTGAGCTGCTATCTTTGCCCAAGTCCTTGTGGGGGCTGGATGAGAACCAATCCCCTTGTCTAGAAAAGCTGGAGGAGGAAGGAAATAAACCTCATTTGTGTAAGTGTAGGGAAAACACAAGAACACTGTGAGCATTAGTGTCGCTTCTGTATTAATAAGTCTCTAATAAGGCCCCAGGTTTTTTCTCCAGTCTAAAAATACCCCTCCAACTTGGCAGCGTGCTGTTGCTGTGATAATGAATGTGTAGCAGTGTGTGCATGCCTTAGCTTCTGCTCTTCCCTCCTTGGGCTGACAGCAACTCTGCTGTTCTCTGAGCAGAGACTGGAGGACGCAGACTGAGCTGTAACGAAGCCCCCCTTGACTCCTTGCTCCCTTCTGCAGGGCTGCAGCCTGGAAATCTGAGTTTCAGTGGAACCAGGTGTTATTATGGCAATGTCACATCCCTTAGTGAGAGCAGCAGAACACAAAGGCACCGAAGTTAAAAACAAAAGGCTATTTAAAAGTGATGGAGCTAATGTAGGTTTGCTTAAAATCCAGAAGCCTGCGTGCATCCCTGCTTACAGGGCCATTATACAGCTTGGAGCAAGGAGGGCTCCCTGCACACATTCTGGTTTATGAATGTGTGTTGAAATGGTTCTTTGGGGTCTGAGCTGGAAGAGGACACCGGTAGTGCTGCTGCCCAAACACGTCCTTATGCTGTGAAAGCCTTCAGTCTGAGCTGATAATGAAAGCCAGAGCTGTAACACCATAGCTATGTCCTGGTCTGGGCACTGCTGTTCTCTGAAGTGGGGGCTGTGAGCAGTGCCTGTCCTTTGTGGCGTGAATGATGGGCACCTTCTGGTCTTTATAGCTTAGCTTGGACCATTGCAGCCAGGAATTAGGAATCACATGGGAAGCCCAGGTTGTTTGGTGGCTTTTTCCTGTTTTGCATTCTTTATGTCAGATGAAAAAAGGTGTCCAGATCTCCTCCACGTAACTATTTGGGTTTCTCTCCTCAGCATTCAGTTTAGTCTTACGCTTCCCCTTACCTGTATGGGCAGCCAGAAATAGGTGTGAAGAGCAGGGTCTGTGGATACTGGTGTTCAGGGGCAGCTACTTTGTGCCCTTGAGTTTAGCTTGCACACAAAGGGTTGCAAAGGGATTTCTCATGCTCCTGGGGAGAGCATGGCCTGGAGGGGGACATTAAACATTAAGCGTGTTTCATTTGTTGCTTTAATTGCTTTCCATATCACTCAGAGGGAAAACACCTGCTGTGAGGAGCCCTGCTATTTCTGCTTGGTTTTCTTCCTTTTTTCTCCTTCCCCTTCTCTGCTGCTCTCCTGTGCTCCGCAGCAGCTCAGGGTTGCAGGGTATATTTTGGCCCAGGCTTGAAGTGCTGTTCAAGTGTATTGAATGGGGAATGAGGGCTGAGCTCCCAGCTCTGCTGCTCTTTGTCTGCAGAGGTGTTTCTCCAGACAATCTGCTGATTTCCCAGTGCAGCTGAGCAGGAGGGTCTCAGCCAACCCCAGCAGCACTCTGACAGCTGGGTCTGGCCAAGCACTGACACTCCTGTTGACTTCTATTTCAGATTTATTATGTCCTCCCATCCCATGCAGCTGAAAGATTTATTGCTGTTGGAGGAGCCCTAGAAATGTCCTTTTCTTGCAGTTTTACCTTGAAGTTTCAGTAGTGGATTGATAATTCACTGCACGTGCAGGGCACAGTGCACTTCTTCTCCTAACTCCATCTGGGAGGGCTGTTTGTGACTCTCAATGAGGCAGCCAGGCTCAGAAGAGCTGCAGCATTGTCAGATGTGACCCGAGCAGTTGGAGTCCAGGAAACTTACAAGGCTGCGGAGAAGCAAAGCCAGCCCTGTCCTTGCACACCTCTCTCCTATGCCTCTTCACAAAGACAACAGGCTGGCTTGCGCTGTACCCTGGGAAACATCCATAATGGATTTCTCTTTGCAGAAAACACTGAGCACTGACTTTGTCTTTGGAAGAACAGAGCAGAAAATGTAATTGAACCGGCAAACCATCAAATGATTTGTGTCCTGGGTGGAGCAGAAGCCTTCAGAGAAAGGACTCCAGAGCTGTTTGCCAGCATCTGCTGCTGGGTGATGTCCCTGGGCTGAGGGAGTTCTGCACAATGTCAGTTCCACAAAGCAATGGTGCTCAGTAATGGGAGCCTTTCCTGCTTGTTTTAGTCCGTGCACAAGAGGTATGCACAGAGACAGGTGGGTTACCAGGCACCTAGCAGAAGCTCATTTGCAGAAGGCCAAGAGTGTCAGCTCATTTGTTGATTACAGCTCAGAGAAAAAGTCTCAACAACTGTTTAAATGGAAAATGTGTGTACACAGCAGGCAATTCACAGCTGTCAGGTGAAGATGTTGCTTGACAGCAAGCAGGCTCCTGCACTGCCCTGGTCCATGTGGCCCACGCTGTGTCTGCTGTACAGCTGGCAGGCCTGGCACACACAGGTAGAGTCACTGGCAGACACTCAGGAGGTATTGTTCAATGATAAGCCTGGTACCAAAACCAGGGCCGTTCCAATTCGGGGAGGAAAATTGGACAGTGTGGGAGGAAGCTCTTCTGCTCCATCTCTGGTTTCTTGCTTTCAGCTTTTTCTTCTCCTCTTCCTCGTTCTCAAGGAATCAGAGAACGATCAGGGCTTCCATGCTGGTGGTTCTCTGTGGAAGAGCTTAAGTTGGGAAATGTTTCACAGAGTTTTAATGGATATAGAGAAAAAGAACCTCTTCAAACTGAATTGCTTCGACATTTCTCTTTTTGAAGTGCTGGTGCAGTTTTGGAGCATGAAAGCCCATGTGCAGAAGCAGGGAGGCTGGGTGCCATCCCTTGCAGTCTGGTACAGCTCCATCCTGCTCCTCTGCCTGGGAAAACTGAAAAGTCCCCTTTGTATTTCTAAGGAGCGATTAGAGGCTCAGCTTCTCAACATTGATTAGCTGCTTAATTACCTCTGAAGATCCTGCCTAATTTGTTGATGCTTGAGTTAAGCTAATGTTTAAAACCTGAAACGGGTTTTGCTGAGTGCAGAGAGCTTTGGAAAGGGCAGTAAATCTCACATCAGCGTGTAAGGGTAAATTATGAGGCTGGTTTGAAGCCAGGAGGATAAAATCAGTCATCATGGGTCTGCAACCATCTTGGGCGGTATCTGCACAGCCACACGGTCACCTCTGGTCGCCATTTGAACCCTTGTGCCCAAGGAGGACTCATTAATTAGAAATTGAGCTGTTCTGAAATCCATCCTTGCCAATATTTTGGTGAATGTTACTGTTGACAGAAAATTCACGTCCTTCTCAAGACAGGAGTATTTGTATGCAGGAGCTGTGTGTGGGTATATGGTTATATATTGGTTATATATTCTTGCTCCACTCTGCATTAATCCAGTAGGAGGTTAACCCAGAGCAGGATTCAAGTTGCAGGAGGTGATGCCAGGTGTGATATTGGCTCCTCCAGGTTGGCTCTTGTCGGGGAGGAGAGTAAATGGGAGCATTGCTGGCAGCAGGGGGATGCTGGGAGTGCTAAGCATACCCTGTCCAGCTCCTCACTGTGCTGGGATGCTGCCTGCAGCACTGCCTTTGTGGCAGTGGCAAAGTACAAGGCACGGTCCCCCTCTCTTGTGTGGTGCATGTTACAGGAATAGATGAAGCAGACGTTGAGAGCAGGAGTGTTAATCTGATACGCATTAATGAAATTTGGGACAGTTGGTTTATTCAGCTCAAGACGGCAAGCAATAATTCGTTACTTTAGGGAGCCCCTGGGCAACTTCATAGCCCCCATAGCCTGAGCACCATGCAGGAGGGAAGCAGGCTGGTGGGATACGTTTGTAGGGTCAGGCACACAGCTCAGCCTGCTGTACCCCTGGAGCTGTACTGAAAGCCAGTCCCTGTGGTGAAACTACTGCCAGGTCTGAGTTTTGGAGACGTGCAGGCCTTCGTCCCAAGCACTGGATCTGAGTGTAGCTGTGATACACCCAGGAAACCGTGATAACTGTAGGGAAAAAGAGACTGATCCTAATACCTTGCTGTCTCTCTTCTCCTTTATGATGGATCAGGCGATGACAGAGCCTCTTTCCCATTGATGCTTTTTGTGGGCGGATGGAAATAAACAGCTTCCTTCTAATTTGACCAATTTGGGTTTTAAGCTCCTCTGTGTCTGACCTGAAACCTCAAGCAGACGTGTCTGCTCCCTTCTGTTCCTCACCACTGCTCCATTATTCATCCTCCAGGAGATGAGCTGGAGAAAGGCCGGAACAAGGACGCTTAGGCTGCTCCATCTGAGAGTGGGAGCAGAGCCATGCTCTGTGGAGAAATGCTAATGTGTGTGCAGGAGCAGAGAGCAGAGGTTGCATCTATAATTCAAACCCACAGATTTCATTTGCCAAGGATGTGAGATCCGGCACACAAGGGCTCAGGGTTTCTGAGAGCTGCAGGTGGAGCACAAAGCATCTTGCTGGCATCCAGGAGCACACCTGGGCTGGGGCTGTTCAGGGCAGTGCTCTGAGCAGAGCTCACTGCGCAACGATGCTGATTGCTGAGCTCTTCCTGCAGCACGAGATAATCCTGGGGCAGAGAGGAAATGTCTGTGGGTTTGGGGTTTTGTTAAAGTGCTTTTGTTGTGTTGCTGACCGAGGAGAATATTGTTCCTTTTTAAAAAGTTGTCCTTTGACACTGTTTTCTTTTTCCGAGAGCCTTTTGTATGGGGGAAAACAGGAGAGTGCTTAGAGCTGCCTTTCTCTTGCGGTGTTGCAGAAACCAGTGACTGCTCTGTGGTAACTGAGGCACATTCTGCACCCTATGTGCACCTCAGCAAGCATGAGCTGGAAGGTTGTTGTATTACGCAGCGTTATCAGCGAACCCCCCCTTTGTTTGGTGAATCTTGGATGCCCAACATACTGCCCCGTTTGTGTTTGGGGGGCACAGGCTTCACTGTGCACCCCCCCCCAGCATCCCATCTTCTGCTGTAGAAGCTGAGGCAGGTTGTGCTCTTGTTCCCATCCTTTGGGACTGGATGACTGGGGAGAAGTGAAACTGAAGGGAGAGAAAAGAAACCCAAGGTGCAAAACAAATCCTTTATGTAAGGTGACTGCCATGATGCCCCTCAGAAAGAAAACAAAAAGATAGTGAGATAAGTGAAACCTGTGAAAGGACGTGACAATGCAAGGGGAAGGGACACAGGAGGCATGTCTCCCACCCTTGGGAGCAAGCCTTGGGCTGTGGATGTGGCTCTGCTGCCTGCCTGCCTGCGAACCTGGCCCTGTCTGGCACTTTGTTTTATAAATCTCGTGTTTAAATTTACAACTTGAAGTGCAGCAGGAAGGCATTCTCCTAGAATATAGCTACTGCTCAGATTGCCTGTCTTTGAGACTGAGCGCTGATTTGGAGGAGAGGAGACTTTGGTTTTCGTGTGCACGCCTTTTGTGGACCCACTTTTATCTCTCCCAGGAACCCCCAGAGCAGCAGCAAAGCCTGGGGGCAGGGCTGCACCTGCAGCAGGTGCTCAGCCTCTGGAGGTGAGGAGCCAAGCTCTGGTTTGTGCCCAGAGCTGTGCTGGGAAGGGAGAGCCTACAGGTGGCTCCCTGCATTCTGCCATCGCGTTTAGCATTGCTCTGACAGCTGCTCGGCTTGGTGCTTGTGGCCAGGACACTTCAGAGCCCTCTAGAACACAGCGGGGCATCTCGGAGGATGGAACAGAGGCAGGAAGGGAGGGACTGAGCAGTGATGCTTCTCCAGTCTCAGCTGCTGCTTCTGGATGACTTGTTTATCATTGCATTCTTGTACTGGTGCATCTGATGCTAAGCAAATAGATGGCAGTATTCCTCTGGGGACGGAGCCTCGGAACAGCTGATGGTTTTCAGAGCAGCAGCAAACTGCTGAGCTCTGCAGTTTGTGTGTCTGCCTGGCAGGAGCGCAGGGACCCACAGCACTGCAGGCACAGCACCTGTGATGCTGCAGCACCGAACGTTCTGCCTTGGGAAAACAAAACCCCAGATCTTTCCCTGGGTGGCAGGAGTTGGGGACCTGTGCAGAAATGGCTAGAACGAAGCTTAATTCTCGTAAACGGTTTAAAAAGTTGGCATTTAGAGGCAGAAGTGGTTGAACAGTGCCGCCTGGTGGGAGCACGTGGGGGGAGAAACACGGAGCTGCTGCTGGGAGCCGATCAAGGCGTTGCCGCACACACGCAGCCCTCCGACGGGCATCGGACCCCGACCCCACCTCCCTGCTGGCGGTGATGCTGGGGGCTGCGCCAGGCTGTGCCCTTGCTGGCCCTGCTTTGGTGGCGTGTGAGGCCAACCCAAGCGCTCCACGGGGTCAGAGCAACCCTACAGCCCTCCGTGCCAAAATTGAGTCTTTGGGGGAAGGTTTGACCGTGGACCCGATCTTTTTAGCAATTCATGTACGGTGTTGCTACAGATGAAGTGAGACCTGTGGACTTGAGCAAAGTGATTTGTGTTTGTTCACCGTGTTCTGCCTTTGCTGATCTCACGGGGCCCATGTTAGAAGCACTGCTGCTGACCTCAGCATGCAAGTTTTGGGGTGGGGGGTGCTGTCTGACCTCCCCAGGGTCCCTCTGTCCCAAGCAGAAGTTAGCACAGCAGTAGCCTGGCTATTGCCCCACCACAGTAACCCCCAGTCATTACAGGTGCACAGAGAGGACCTGCTGAAAGTCCTCCCAACAACTTTTGCTATTAATTAACAGTGAGCAATATATGCCTGCAGTGCCAGAATCCCCCCCAGCCAGGCGCAAAGGCCACAGAGCTGCTGCCATCTGTCCATCCCCACCTCCCTGCCCCATGCCTTATGTGCAGAGCTATTTCTGCTGTCCTGTCGTGCTGGGTGAGAAGGACAGCAACCTAAAAATGCCCAGGCTGGTTCGTTGTTTGCTGCAGTCTGACTGGGCAGATAAGCAGCAGTTAGGGGTACTGGCATATGAGCACAAAGTCACCTCATCCTTTGGCTTCAGAGATCCCTTCTGTGGCCATGAAATGGCTTTCCAGGTGTTTTTTTACTGTTAATTAACAAGGCAGAGGCACAAACACACATGTACACAGGAATAGTTTTTAACCTGGCTTGATTAATGCTGTCAAGTTGTACATCTGAGTGTGAGCTCAGTGGGACTGTTGCTTTTGCTTAATACCACAAGACACCTCAGTCTGGATTGTTGCATTACAGTACAAATAAAAAACAGAAACAAAACCACATCTGCATCATACAAGGTGAGAAGAATATGAGAATTCTAAATATTTACAGAGGAGGGCAGTGCGGAAACCACAAAAAATATTTACATAAAAATACATGAGCTTGTCAGCATATACATTTTACACCAGTTCACAAAAAAAAAAAAAAAAAAAAAAAAAAAAAGACACTATATAAATTAGAGTGAAGGGAACTCCAAAGGTAACCCAAGACTTTCTGGGACGTTTCTCTCATGCGGCTCAGGGAAAGAAAAACCAAGTCTTCTACAGCAGGAAAATGAACAGCAAAACAACCCTGTCCTCCCCCCACCCCCCGCCACCCCCACAGACCGGACGAGGCAAGACTGCACACAAAGGTATTCTGCTGGATGGTTGCTTACACCAGACCATGCCTTCAATACTGGGTTTCTGTAGCACAAGGTTTCGGGAAAAGTGTTGCATGCCTAAGCCGCTGTAACAGAAGAAACTGAAACAATTCCTCCTCCAGATTTCCTACCTAGGTAACACTCCAGGCATTGCCCTGGCCACGCGGTGCTGAATGGCAGAGTGCACGTGAGGTTCTGTCCCTTCTGGGGTTAAAGAGGAACAGTGTGGTTTTTTGGGTTGGTTTTGGTTTTGCGTATCCTTGCCAACCCCCTTGAAATGGTGAGCGCAAAAATGAGCATCTCTGGAAAGACACAGGCACAAAGTTGTGGGCGTTCTGTCACTTCTGCATATAGATTTCACCTGGTAAGCCTCTTACTGAAAATCAGAAATGACTTTCTAGGGGTTAGGTCCTCGTTACTCACAGGTCTCCTGTGGGTCATTCACTGCTCCAAGGTTGAGGTGGAAATCCAGAGCTGGAGTGTGCTGTTGGGCCCTGACTCTTGCATTGCATGAGGGAGAACTCAGCTGAGAACTTAGGAGGTGGTGATTTAAGATGTAGATACTGTGGTATACTTACCAGTGGTAAGTAGAGGGGAATTATTTTAGATCACAGCTGCTTGACATCTTAGCTGGAGATGAGGTTAGGCAGTAAATTACTTCATCTGAGCAGAACTGGCCTTGCAATGGACTGTTTTTTGTTTGCCTCGCCATCCCCTTGCTCTCTCTCCCATTTCTCTGCTAGGATGCTGAGAACTGCACTACCGACTTACCTTCCTGGTGTAACCACCTCTCCTTGCTCTGATGCACAACACCCTGTTTTTCGTATCAGCTATGACTTTGGGAAGTTAAGATTTTGTTGACTGACTTGCTGTGAATCAATTAACGGGCATAGAAAAACTAAGGACCATCAGCTTAACCACAGTGCAAGAGCAGAACTGCATAGTTGGCTATATGGCTTTGTGTGGGGTGGGTGTGGGGGTGACTGCTGAATCCTAGCAATGTTTACCAAAACCAAAAGTGCTCATCTGTATTTGTGTCTGGGACTTAACCTCGTGTTATTTCGTTGTCCTGCACTGGTGGCAGGCTGTTCTCTGGGAGTGCACAGCCCTGAGTATGTGCTCATGTGGCTGGGCAAGGCTGGGATGATGCTGGGGGAGGTCTTCTGCTGCGTGCCTTTCTTTCAATGGAGATGTTCTTGTCTTAAGGGAAGGCTGTTTGTAGCACCCATCTTGGCACACAGACGTAGGAGCTCATTTGGAAGGTGCTGAAAGCTTTTGTTCCCAAGGAGATGCTCAGCACCTGGTACAGTGCAGGGGGCTGGAGATGACAGGCTTGGGGGTAGGAGCACTGTGGGGAACAGCTGTCCAGGGATGGCACTTGGTATCTACAGGGAGACAGTGGCTTTGCACAGGAAAATCCAGAGGCATTTAGAATTGGTGGGAGCTGATTTCAGCCCCCTCGTAGCAGAAGGATAGTCCTGATTAGATAAGGCCAAAATGGAAGTTAGGTGCTGGGGGAGGGAGGGGGGAATTAAGGCTTTCACAGAGAGAGAGGTTTGACCTCCAGCTCTCATTACCTGAATCCCAAATAGCCCAAACCAAAGCACAGTCCCTCCTTCAGATGGAGACCTCGGCAGCCTTGGGAGTCTGTGCTCAGCACTACAAGACTGCTTCTCACCCTAACAGAACCTAGGGGTGCTCAACCCAGACTCCCCAGCTCTTGCACTGAGGGCTGGGGATGGCTCACCTAACAAACACCTCCTTTCTGCACATCTTTTTTTTGTATTCCTTAACAGCAAACATTGCAATTAGCATTTCCCCATCAAGAAACAAACCCTTCTACCCAGTAATTACTGGTAACCTGGCTCACAGTGCTTTTTTTTTCTTTTTTTTTTTTTCTTTTTCTGGCTTCCAGATTTATTTCTGGAACATGTAACAACTCTGCTAGACAGAATGCTTAAAGCAACAGCTTTGCACAATAGAATAGGACCATAAGGTGCTGTTACTGAAACAGCCCCAGATAAGGCTACAAGAAGCAAACATCTGAAAACAGATCAGCTATTAGAAGCAGATCTTCATGATTCAAAATAGCCATGACACTTCTGTTTAAAAACAAAACAAAACCAACACAACTGATGTAAGCTCCCTTCAACTACCACAGCTGTGTCCCAGCTGCAGGACCTCCAGCTTTTTAATACAACATCGGAGATTCAAAATGGGGAGAGAAGTTCTTCAGCCACACAGAACAGGAATTGGTATTTATCAGTGAGCGTTTAAAAATCCTAAACCTCGAGTATTGCTTGCAAAGCCCTGCCTAATGAAATGGATGTGCTTTGTAAGGTGGGGTTGTAGTTAGTGCTGGGAAGTCTGGGAGGCTGCGCAGGGTGGGTGCCTGACTTCTCTTACAGTACAGGAAGCTTTTAAATACCTAAGGACACTGGTATCAGTGTATTACAGAGTGCACTGGCCTTCTGTCCCTACTTCTAACTGAATACTGGTATCATCTACACTTGTGATACAGGAGGGAATATTATTTCACAGCGCACAGACAGCACATAACTACTCTGCATGTGCCGTGACTTCACAGGGATCCCTTTGCCAACACAGAACTGAAAGGTTACAGAAAGCTGTGTCCCACAGCCTTCGGCTTGAGGTCGATAGGAGCATTCCCTGATCTAAGAGCTGCAGGATCTGGCCTGGGGCAAATAGCTGGCTGTGCAGGTAACTCAGCACTTGCACTCATTCCCAGCTAATAACTGTGCTCCAATTTACAAGCTGAGGGATAAGACTGTGGAAATGCTATTATTTCTGTAGAAAGAGGATACTGGCTAGCCACAACATGGGATTAAATTGCCTGCATTGTAGCTAGCCCAGCAGCATAAAGGGTTGGCATGAAATGGATGTGCTGCTCCCAAGTGTCTGTTGCTTTTTTGTGTTGGCTTTTGGTATAAGAAATGTAGACCTGTGATTTACTTGGCTTTTACAGCAGACCTCTGCTTATGCTAGAGAAAGTTTAAAGGAATTTGATTTCGTGTAGGCAGAAGCAACTTGTAAAGCAAGCAATTTAGAAAGTGTGCTGTATTTTGGATTTGCTTCAGAGCCTATTCCATAGGCTGAAGTCAAAACAGGCTCACAGCTACTTCAAAGCAGTTGAAGTGGACCCACTATGGCTAAGCAATAATCTTTCAAGGAGAGGCTTGACGTTGGCATTGATCAAGAAGAAAGAAAGTGCTCAGGAGCTCTCCCCCTGCTCCAGCAGCTTTCCACCTGCTCTTCCTGCATAACCTCAGGGAGGGGAGGGGGGGGGGGGAAGCAGTTGCTGCACATCATGGAGACCCTTTCTTGGGAGCTAACAGTGGGAAAGGCAACACACGGGGCTCACAAAAACAGCAGCATGCAGTCTGTCATGCATGGGATAATGGAGGCATGGTGAGGAAGGTGGTGGTAACGGCCAATGTTAAATCCAGGGAAGGAAAAACTTCCTTTCCCCTACTCCAGCAGCATCTCTTTCAGCTCTGCCTGTCCTCTCTGGCAATATCTGTGTGCCAACAGCCTGCCCTGTCGTTTCAGTTGTCTCAAATGACATGAAAAAGCTATATCTCTACTACATAAAAACAGTGAGTGGTGGGCAGGGAGGGATGGGGCTGAAGGTGGGTTGGCTTTGCTCATTGGGGCAGGAATTAATTTTTTTTTTTTTTTCCGTCGCTGAAAAAATAAAACAGTCCACTGTCCAGCAGAGGCTGTTTAAAACTCTATTATTTCAATTATTTCAATTATTTCTTTTACCTCCATGTGCTCACTCAACATGGACCTCCGTTTCAGGCCTTTGCAAACACAGCTCTGTGGGAAGGAAGGCCCCCTGGCCGAGGGCCGTGGCGTAAATTCTACTGTGCACATGGGTAAAAGTGGGGGGCACGCAGTCCCCTGCTCCAGCATAGACACCTCTTTGGTGCTGAGGCATGGTATGGTAATCTTTCACGTTTTCATACTGGGATATCACAGTCATAGTGCTTTGGCGTTTCCCAAGGGTTTGGTACGGGTAGAAGAGGGCAGAGTCCTTCTCCACGGACTCGCGGTGCTGCAGCCTGAGGCTGTGGCTCCATTCAGGTGAAGGCGGTGGTGCCATGGGTGAGGCTGCGTGCTCCTCTTCCTTGTAGCCATCTCTGGAGTGTTTCTCAATGGACGTGCTGGGCCTGGCTCGGGCCCTTTCCAAATCCGGTCTGTCCTCTGCCAGTCTCACTTCCTTGTGGTTTAGTCTCAGGGTGTCCTGGTTTGCCAGGATGTACTTCCTGCCCAAGTGCTGGTAGCCCATGGGCTCGGCAGGCTCGGGGCCTTTGGGCCGGTAATCAGGATAAGGTGGTCCGTTTTTCGGTTCGGAAGGCTGCCTGTGGCTCGGCTCCTGCTGCAGGTGTGGCCGGTGGTCGCTGGCGCTGCAGGTCGGCTCGTGCAGCTTCCTGCTGCGGATGCTGCTCTGCTTCTGGGGAAGGGATGGCTTCTCGGGCTGCCCATTCCCATAGGTGCCGTGGTGGTGGGCTCTGTCCAGGTCTGGCTCAGGGTGCTGCATGTAGTAACGTTCATCCCCGTCAGGTGTAGCTGCCTTGGCCGGGTACTTCCCCTCCTTCCCTTCTGCCACAGTGAGTAGCCCGCTCTTTCCAGGGTCTGACTTGCTGCGCAAGTGAATGATATCCGGCCCTCCCGGGTCCTCTGGCAGCAATGGGGTCACGTTGTCATACTGGGACATCAGCATCCCTTTCACTTTCTGCCGTGTGCGGCTCTCTCGGTGAATAGACTGCATGCGGTACTTCTCCATGTCCTCCAAGTCCCACGACATGTACATGTGCTTGATGTCTGGGGCAGGAGGCACGTCCCTGCTGATGAAGCTGTGCTCCTTGCCTGCCAGGTGGCTGATGAGGCTGCCCTGCGGGTAAGCAGACAGGCTGGGGTAGCGGTGCAGGCCCTTGCTGTGAAGCCTTGCCTCGTAGGATGCGAAGTCGCGGCTGTGCAGCGGGTGGAATGGCCTGACCCGCATGGTGCTGTAAGGGTCCAGGTCGTAGAAGTTCCCATCGGCAGAGGTGTAATAGGAAGATCCGGAGGAGCTGGAATAAGGACTGTAGCGGTAATGCACCCTCCCGTTCTCAAAGTAAGGCTGCAGCTGAGTGACGTGGTAGTCGGAGTAAGGCTGATATGGCTTGTACTGGTAGAGGGGCCGCGGGCAGAACAGTGGCTCATCGTCTGGAGGCACCTCAGTGCGCGAAATGGGGACGGAGCGGATGGCAGAGGCGGCCGGAGTGGGAGCATGCAGGGACTGAACCCTGCGGATGGTGGGGTAGGGTGGAGGGTCCTCGGTGTAGGCAGAGTTACGCAGACCTGTGGGGCTCACGGAGGACACAAACTCCATCCGGCTGCGAGGTTTGGAGTAGACAGCAGAGCTGCTCCTCCCTTGGTTTGTGTAGGTGTTGTAGCGAATGCCCGCAGAAGTGGGCGTCTCCGATCGAGGAGGGTAGGCTGGGTGCTGGTCCAGCTTGCTGTGATAGCTCACGTGAGGAGGAACGCTCTCAGGTCGATACTGGTGGATGGAGGTCGGCTTGTGGTGCAGGTAGATGTCTGGCCCGGAGGGCTCCAGGATGCTTTCGGGTTTGGGGTGCTGCACGTACATGGACTGCAGGGAGGCGTGCTTGGGAGGTGGTGGCGGAGCGAGGGGCGGTGGTGGCGGAGCGAGGGGCGGTGGTGGCAGCGGTAGTGGTGGCGGTGCTGAAGGAGGCAGCAGGACTTCCTCCACGGAGGAGGCCAGCATAGAGGAAGCCAGGAAGACGTGGTAGTTGGAGTTGTTGATCGTGTCAGTGTTGTTGAAGTGCATGGCGGCAGCTATTTTGCTCTCCAGTGTTCTCACGGGTGGGATAGGCGGAGTGAAGCCATAGGAGGAGTGAGTAGGGACCGACTCGGAGCGCAGGTGCAGCAGGGGAGCCCTCGTACCCTCCCGTGGCTTTTCCAAACGGCCCTGGTGGCTGCTGGGCACAGAGGAGGAGCGGTGGCTGCTGGAAGTGCTCTCTGCGGCAAAACCAGGAGCAGGCTCAGGTGGTTTTTCAGGTGCAGCTGCACCCCAAACCTGTTGGGAAGAGACCAGAAGTTAGAGGCAATTCCCTCACTGGGAATCTGTCAGTTATTTGCTTCTGAGCACTTCAGAAATGCCATTCGCTGGATCAGTAACCCCAGCAAATACTTCCCCCTTCCCTCCGCCCCCAAAACTTCTGAGAGCAACTATATTTGGGTAATTACTTTATGTTCACCTAGGCAATTTTGTGCTGCATTCCTGTTAGGCTGTGCCTCTGCCATACACTCACAATTCCCTTTAACTTGCAAGAAGCCTCCTGCCTCTTCCAGGAGCGAGACTGACTGCGTGCAACTCTCCCTGACTTTAATCCCCTATAATTACACAGGAGCTGTGCACAGATGCTGCACTGGCAAACAGGTGCAAGGCCGAGCAAGAGGTGCATCCACGTACCTGACTGGAATTGCTGGATGCTTTCGCAGAGGTCGCTGCCACTTGTCCCACTGCAGACTGGTGATCCTGCTTCTGTGGTGGGGTGGGCTGGCTGCCTGTGGGTACGCGCTGTGCAGCGGTGCCAGTGACATCTGCCTGAATTAGGGCTGGACCAGCTGCATGCTGACATGTTGGTGCACGGTTAGGCTCAGCTGCTGCTGTCTGGATGGTTGTCAGGTACGGCAGTGGGACTGGGGTGCTTTTCTCCCCAGCGGTTACAGGAGTCTCGAGTTTGTCATCAGCTGCACAGGTGGAAGTGAGCTGCTTGTCCCCAGACGTACATGCATGAACGTGGGGCTTATCCATAGGTAAGTCAGTTGTAGGTGGCTCCCAGTCAGGCAGTGCTCCTGGAGCGTGCTGCTGTGTCTGCTCCCAGTCCTCAGCATGGGCTGGGAACTGCTCTTTGTTCTCCATTTGACCAGCAAGGTAGCTGGGCTGCTCTTGCTCTGCATCTCTTCTAGCAGGCACATCCCCAGGCACACTGGTGTGAAGAGGCTGGGGGTCCTGACTTCCAGGTGCACCTGGAGGGTGGTTCTGCTCCTGAGCTGTGCTGCTAGCTTGAAAATCCTGCTCAACTGGTGCGCTAGTCTGGAAGTGAAGCTGGTTCTCGGGCAGATCAGTATACAGGTGAAGCTTGTCTGGAGCTCCAGCAGAGAGATGGAGCTTTTCCAGAGCTGTAGCAGCTTCAGTTTCTCCATAACCGGTGCTTTCAGAGTGGGCATCTCCTGGCTTTTTCTGAGACTGAGCAGATGCTTGCTGTGCAGACTCAGCTAACGCTAGGGCTAGCATGCGCGCTGCGTTTTTCGGAGGAGGAGGAGGGATAAGAGACACAGAACTGACAGGAACAGGATCCTGGGGGGAGTCGAGGGCAACTGCTCCTAATAGGGGGAAAATTGAAAGAGAGAGTGATTTCATGTTACCCAATAAGGAGAGTGACCTAACCTTAATGACTACCCTAAGAAAAATAGATGCTTTCCACATTTTCACAGCAGTAATTCCTTCTGATGCGAAATACCGTATCTTCTGTCTTACATACAAATGCTGCTCAATAGCACAGCAGTTCATCACAAAAAGGGAAAACACAAGAGATTGTCTAAAGGCTCCTCTTGTATTTCTAGAGAGGTAGGAAGTAGGTAGCAGAGAATGAGATACCCTTACACAATTTTGATCATAAGTTTTTGGGCAAAAAGGATCCCTTCTTCGAATGTTGGCAGATCTTTAACTTAAAAAAAGAAAAGTCTTAAGTCTTAGATGATCTATCAGCTGAAATGTTTTAGAAGAACATGCTACAGATTTTCGTGTACAACATGATGGGAAAAGAAAGCAGTATAGAAAGTATTATGGAAAGGTATCCGAGATCTGTGTGATGTAGGAAGAAGACAGGTTAAGACCGTACCGATTTGCACAGCCCTGCAAGAACACTTGTGATCAGAACTGACGGGCAATCCCCACTCCTAAAAGGCACGCAGAGACGGACTTTTTTGAGAGCAGGTCCCCTTTGGAACTTAAAGAAAGAATGGAGGAAAATGCACTGTACCTGGCTGTGCGTGTCCACTGGGTACAGTCTTATTCTGACTGCTTGACATTGGTCTCTCCCCTTCGTCTGGCAATTCTGGTTTGCCAGCAGCCACTATCTGGGCATGCTTTAGCTCTTGATGGGCTTCCTCCTCTGCTGCTCTTTCATTTTCTTTCAGAGGTAAAGACATCTGGGTTGGGAACCTGTTTGTGATTTCAGTGATACTAATCTCTTCGCTCCAGTTGGAAGTGGAAGTGTTTCTGGCTGTGATGAGCATTCCTCCAATTGATTCTGATGTGCAGCTGGGCAGTGCAGAGGAGACAGGTTCTGATGTGGTCAGTGGTGGAGACTTGATAGGCTTTTTCCCCATCTGGGGAGAGGTGTCACTGGGTTTGAAGGTCTTCTCTTCAGTTGGGCTCAGGTCCAGGGTAAAGAAGGGACTCATTTTCTCTTGAAATGGAGAGACTGGCTCGGAGCTCGTGGCGCTGCCCGGTGTCTGGGACTGGCTGCCTGATTCTAACTCCTTCTTCAAGAGGTTTGGCTTCTCCTTACTGATGCCGATGGACTCCAGCATGGAGGTGTTGCTGTCTGGGCAATCAGGCTCCGTTTGGGGTGGGCTGCACTGAAAAGACATTGGGTCAAAATCCAGGCTAGCAACTCCGATATCTGGTGGGCTCAAGTCAACGTCTTCAGCGGAGCGAGGAGAAATGAGGGCAGGAACGTGGATGAGCTCCTTGTCCCCATCGCTGTTGTCATGTGGAAGGTTGTCATAAGAATTGCAGCGATTCACGCTTCCTATGAGCTCTCCATTAAAGGAAGCAGACAGTGCATCACTACTGGATCTGGGTCTTCTGGGTCGAAACCGGTTGGATTCACCTAGGAATGAATAGATACATAGGAGTTAAGTGTCAAACTTCCACTGTCCGAGGAGGCGATGGCTTGGTGTTTCTCAAGTAGTGTGCAAGATGCTCACCTGGAGAGCTTTAAACAGAAAAACAACATAGTTAGCAATAGCTGTTAATTAAGTTTGCTCAAACTCTTTTTAAAGCGGTTATCAGGTCTGTCTCAGTCTGGAACTGAGCAGCTTGCAAAAGTGAAATTGGTTGAAGTGTGCTGCGGTTCTGCCTCTCTCAGAAAACATTTTCCTTCCAATGCTATCTTTTTCAATTTAGAAGAGAGAGTGGGCAAGGAATAAAAGATATACAAAACCCTTAGATGAAAAACAAAGATCTGAAGAGCACTGCCCTGATCCCACCACCCAACAGGGCTGGATAAGCCGCTTCATTAACAAGTCCAGCTTTTACTGAAGGGTGGCAGGCATCCGCCCTGCTGCTTATCTGCAGTCTCAGTGATGTCACCTATTTTTTTAAACCCATGTTTTGCCTTACCATCAACAGCATGCAGAGAGGTAAGTGATTCTTCGCTTTTAGCTGAGCGAAGAGTCCCGCTGTCTCCTCGTCCCCCTGGGGAAATAAAACCAGACAGTGACAAGCTGAATTATGGAAGTGGTTGACATTTGGTTATGGAGTGGTGGCAGGAAGGCTTCTAGCAACAGTACCACTGTCTTGAAAGTAATAGTTGTGCTTTTATTGTTTGCTGTTTGGTTTGCACTCCAAAGCCCTTGAAGAAAACCATTATCCTGTCGTGGTGCTAATGTGATTTAGTCTAAGATGAATGTCATGTTTTTGTGTGGGAGGTTGGCCTGGATGGCCAGCAGAGGTCCCTTCCAACCTGTGATTACGAGAAGTGATTACAAGAGAGTATCAATTTTTGATACCAGAATGCCAACTAACTGCTGCAGATGATGGGTTGGAAGACAGCTGCCCCACATGCCCACTGTGCCAGGCAGGTTCTTCTGGATGTGCCAGTGGTAACTGGTTCACTCCTGACAGCAACACTCTCACAGTGGGGAAGAAAGGAACATTTGCACAGTTGGTTTTATGAGGGCTAAACAAGCACAGCTAAAATGTTCAAGGGAAACCGTCTTCATGTACGATCATGGAATGTGTTTGTTACAGTGAAAACTAGAGGCTATAATTTAAAAGGACATCAGGGTGAGGATGGGACACAACTCCCTGCCGGCCACACTTCAGGATTTGTGGCATGTTCTTCTGCAAAAAATGCACAGTTGCTGTTTTTAAATTTGGAAAGAGACAGTAAATTATATATGGAAAGGGCTGAGAAGTCAGTCTACGTAGCTACAGAAAGATGCCGGATGCCCTCTTTCTGTGGGAATGTTTGTGGAACAGTGCCTTTATGCAGTTTAGACGTGTGCCTTCTGACAAAAGCAAAATGGTGCCAGAAGTGTATTCCTACTTCCATAGTAAGTGTTGGCAGAAAACATTGAGAGTTTTGTAGAGGTGCTCATTTATTGTCCTTCAGAAGCTACTCGGAGGAAAGGCACAAGGAGGTGTGCTGTAAGAGGTCCGGATCCTGAGTTAACACGTTCAGAAAAGATGGGTTAACTAAAGATGTTATGCACGGGCTTGAACGCTAGAAGGAGATCCAAGCACGCTGAAAGCACGAATCCTAGATGGCTGTTTTTTGAAAGCTGGCTTTGCAGCCTTACCTGCCAGGGTGATGACCTTCATCTCCGAGGGCTCGCTGGGGTTGCGCTGCAGTTTGCGTTTGGACATGGAGGACGACTTTCCCAGGTTGAAGAAGGAACGCCAGCTGCCAACGGGTGACTTCTTCATCTTATTGGGAGGTCTTTTTCTGGAGTGAGAAAACAAAGTGAATGGTGTGAGTTGTGGTGCAGGGTGAGGGAAGGGCTGCACTGAGCTCTCGAGACCGTTGGCTCGTTCCTAGCGCTGCCCAGCTTCTGCTGAAACAGGCCTCTTGAAAGCTGGTCTTCAAACATTTGAGGATGTTTCCATTCTTATAGCTCAGCCCTGAAGTCTCACTGGCATCAATTCCTCTAATCTATGCAAAGCAAGATGCAGTGCAGGGGAGCAAAGGCTCCACAGCTGTACAGTACAGCTGTAAGGATTGGCTTTTATTTCATAACTGCTTTCTGAGGAACCGTGCAGCCACACAGGGCATTCAGAACCATCTCTTCTGCTGTGTTAACAAACCATCAGCCTCCTCCCACTACCCTGTTTGATTTCTAGTGCCAGCAAGTCTGTCCAATGGGTTTGCTTGGACAACCAGAGTTTGTTTCAGGCATGGGGTCCTGAGATCTGGAAAACCCTGATGTTTCCATGTACACCTAGCACAGGCAAGGATAGACATCTGATGGCTTTGTACATCTCATGCCTGCCTGCTCAAACAGGAAGAAATGGCACTGTTGTGTGGCTAAACTGAGCCTACTGGGCAACTGTGTGTTAGTTCATTGAATCCTCAGAGTCCAAAATGGGTAGAAATTGCCTACAATGCTTTATGCATGATTAGTGTAAGTTAGTTTCAGTAAGTTTTTGCAGTAGTAATAATAGGAAGAAGGAAAAAAAGCAAACACACCCAAAGAAATGTGCTGGAAAAGAAACTCCTCTCTACCTTTCTGATGGGAAATCAATGACTGTATGGAATTTCCCTTGTAAAGCTGCCGGTCCTTCTCCCACTTCAATGTATCTGCTGTCTGTCACCATGGGGGAGTTGATCTGGCTTTGTGTCCGCGCTTGTGCCTCCTCCAGCGTGAGCAGCTTTGTGGAGGGAGAAGACACTAACAGAGACTTGGGCCGTGATAAAGAACTGTGTCCTGTAAGGGAAAGCCACAGGTGAGAGGGAGGATCAGAAAGCAGTAGCACAGCCATCACAGTTCAGAGGGAGGTGATATATTCTACTAAGACTTAGCTATCCCATCCACTGGAGGATGATGTCAAAATAACCTTTTTGTCGGGGATGTTTATGATGAAGGACATAAGAACGCACTCATAATTAAGAGCAGCTTACTGTATTAAACACACGCACAGAAAAACCTGGAAAACTGGGGCAAGTAGGTAGAAATCTTCACTGCCATACTTTAATCAAGCTTCATCTCCATGCAAAACATTGTAATGACAGTGAGTTTTGTTCTTATAAAGTTCAGGTTTAAGCATTCTCAGGATATAGCAACAGGAAATGCTGCTACAAACCAGTGTGCAGGTGGATACAGAGAACTGCATCTAGCTGTGTCTTGCTCTTGTTCTGCTTACAGCCTGTGCTTGTTTTTGGAGATAAATTTTTACATTACAGCTGCCAGGATCTGTTGTTCAGCCCTACAGTGCAGAGCAGTGCTGCAGGGGAGCACGAGGAGTCTGCTCTAAGAGCTGTCCTTGTTTGCCATTGCTTACAGAGCAGGCATTTACATGGTTATGCTCATGTGAGTAAGAGGTGTGGGAAGGAAGTCTATCATCCCCTCCTATCACCATCCTGGTTGGATCCATTCCTACTATTTATTCCTTTAACATCACAGCTGCTGGGTAACATGTGCACAGCCTCATGTGTTTGTTAGCTGTACCTGTGAACCCAGGGTGAAGTTTGCACCAAGCAGGTACTGACATCCAGCTGTCTTCCAACTAGACTAACTTAAAGCAGGCTGCGGAATGCTTTTGCTTCTATCAGGCTGGTACAGGTTGAGATGCTGGGCTGAGAGGGACTGCCTTGCCAGAGCTCAGTATTCCTGAGCTTAGCTGATGCAGTGCAAAACACCCTGACCCTTCTGCCCCCCAGTTTTGTGGTAAAGCAGACAATGTGAATGCCTGAGTCATTAAGCAATTAGCCAAATTTAAACGCTCCTCTCTAAAGCCTGGATGATCGTTTGGCTCAGTTTTTTTTTTTTTGCATGTTGATCTTCCCCTGGCAGAGCTCCACCTGCTGTGTCCCTTCCCAGCCAAGCTAACCTCTGGTCCTGACACACAAACTGCCTTCCAGCAGGAACAAAAGCTAGGCTTGCAGCAACTATGCTGTCCAACGTAGAGTAATGTTGTATAAAAATGGGAAGCAGCAAATATTCTAGAGAAGCAGCTATGTAAACTCCACTGTCTGTGCAAACTTCATTGGAAGGTCAGTTTAACAAAGCAGATGCAACAAACTGGAATAGTAACAGCTTATGCTCTTCACATTTACTCATCTAACGTGAGTAGTGCTTTTTAAATAGAGAGGCAATAGGGAACAGATTTAAGTTATTCTGTATGGCTTTCCGGTGTTAGCACCTAGCGGCAGCAGCCAAACACTGACATGTATGTTCTTGTACAGCATCCTGGGCTACCTCAAAGGTGATGGGAGCCATGTTTGTTTGTGATATTCTTATACAACCTTGGAAACCCGTTGTCTCCTTGATAGTAAAAGCATAGTTCAGATATTGTGGAGGATTTCCATTAAGTGTCCGCTACTGTTTTTGATCAAGGTAAAGCTAACGGAGAAAGACACTCACCTGCTCCATCTCGGATGACTGAGCTGAATTTGGAGCTGAAGAGTACGTCTGTGTGGTTCAAGATGAATTCTACGACAACTGACTGGATCCGCACCTCCATGAAGGCAGCTGTTCCACTGAAGCAGGCAGACTCAATCTGCTTTGATCTGAAGAAAAGGCAGATTAAGTACCACTGCAACCAGCCCAGAAGAGTGGGAAGGTGTGCGCCCCTCGGGTAAGGCTTGGGCTCATGTTAACTGTTGTGCCTCACTGCACAGGCAGACAGGATGTTAGGGACAGACAAGAGATTAAATCTCATCAAAGCGTTATACAAACATCAGACTGACTGCAGTGATTTATACCCTGTTGTGGTTAACCTGGCAGGTGGCTCAGCACCATGCAGTTGTTTGCTCACTTCCCCCCCTTCCCAATGGGACAGGAGAGAGAATCAGGGAAAAACTCAGAGAAAAGGAAAAGGAGAATGGTTATAACCACGTATTGCTCAGCACCTCTACCACTGCCCAGCCAGCCTCTGAGCAGTGGAATAAATGAACTCCCACCCCCTTCACAACTTCCCTGCCATATGGGATGGAATATTTCTTTATCAGTTTCAGTCAGCTGCCATCATCCTGCTCCCCCCCCCCACTCGTTCTGCTGTGAATGGCCTTGGCTCTGCACAGCACTGCTTAGCAGTAACTATGAACATCAGCTATCAGCACTGGTTTTCTCCTAGGACCATAAGGTGGCACTGCCAAAAAAAACAAATCCAGCCCAACTGAAAGTAAGACATACCCATATTTTGGTTTTAGACTACAACAGGCAAGAGAAACACGGGGTCAAAAAGGAAAAGAAGAGTGTGACAGGTCCAGATGGAGGTAAATGTATTGTATACACAAAGCAGAAGCTCACCCTTAACTTCCTTCCAGAAACAATGAGTGGCAGCAGTTTAATGCAGTGGCACTGCACAAAGCCCAGCATGGGCTTCTACAAGGCTTTCCCTCCAGCAGGGAATGCCTCCAACTGGTCCCGCTCAGCAAGAGCCCCAGTATTCACAACAGCAAACTCAAATGAGATCTTTTTTAAAGGACTGCTTGTGAGTGAATTGCCAGAGAGGAGAAAATAGCTCTCCCTCATTAACTGCTCACAGGGGGAGCTATGACTCAGACTTCTCAGGCTGGTAACAAAGCGGTGCAGAAATCAATGCAATAGAGGCCAGGGGTGCTTTTCTTTCTTTCTTTTAAAGCACAAATTTTAAAATTACACCATTAATTTCAGAACGCCCCGCCAGGCACATGGAAAACAAATTGTAGGAGTCATTGCTCCAAGATCATTTCCCTAAGTCTGAAATTTTGCAGCCAAAAGCTGTCAAATCAGACCCTGGAGATTTCTGCAGTGGGAAATCAGTGATGCCACTTGAAGAAGTTTTCCTGGATGATCAAGGGCACAGCAGTCCTATACAGTGGAAATTATCATCTGGAAATAGTGCTGCTGGGGCAGGGGGAGAACAGCCCAGGCTCTTCCCCTGCTCTGAGTAACTTCTTATTAGAAATGAGACGAGAAGAGCACGTTTGATGGAGAAAAGGGTAAGATTGTTGTGGTTTTCTTTTCCTGGAGAACAGATACAAGCCTCAAAATGGGAAAAAAACAAGTTTACCTTAAGAGATTTGGAGCCCAAACTATAGCTAAATTCTTCGCATGCATATTTGTGATGGTGCAGTAATCAGCTAAACGAGCTAAGTGTCGCATTAGGTATTCCAGTGTCCTGGAAAACAAGAGAGGCACAAATGTTCAGCATTTGAATCTGCAATTGACAAAACAAACCTCAGTTCATTGTTTTCATTTCCTTTTTTTTTTCTTTTTCTTCTGTGACCAATCAAAACAAAAGTTGAACTGTGTACTTCATCACTTTGCTGCATTATCACCACCCCCTGACACTGAAAGGCAACTTGTGAAGCAATTAGTAGCATTTTGATCATTCTGCAATGGTCACTGAGAGTTCAGAAAGGCCTGGATTGAAAAAGATCACAATGATCATCAATGATCATTTCAACCCCCAGCCATGGGCAGGGTCACTGACCACCAGCTCAGGCTGCCCAGAGCCACAGAGTTACAGGAAAGAACACTGAATATTAACCTGGTAAGGGGATCCTGAGCTTCAAACAGCCCAGGATACCAGCAAAGTGTATCAGAATACAACTTAAGGCAATGACTGCCTCCAGCTTTCTTACAGACGTGTGAGAGGGACCCAGCAGATTCCAGATTAAACTTCACCAACCTGCATCCATATGAAAATAAAGCTGCTTTTTACATTATCTGCAAATCTGGGCAGAGGGAGAGGGACTCCATCCCTTCCAACGCACACAGCCCCATCTCACTGCATCCTACATAGTGCCCACAGCAAACAGCTCAGCACCTGCCTGCATGCTCCTTAATCACCACAGCTCACATGTAGTTGGTGTTAAACCCCATACAGCACATAAATCACTCGGTGACATTTAATTAGCAAATAACATGCATTATAATAGGTCAAGCTAATTACCATGCACTGCTCATTAATACTTGAATACCTGCAAGCATAATTTCTAACATATACAATCACATTATGATTGGTCACTACTGATGACCATGCGTTAGGATAGGTTAATTATGATAGGCTAATTATGTCTTACTGTAAATTATTAACACCAATCACCATACATTATATTTAGTTAACACTAAATAGTATCGCTAGTTAGTTACATGTTATGTTTAGTTAGATAGTTAATAATACTTTGAGATTACCATATATTAGTTATACCAATCACTACATTAAAATTGGTCAAGACAAACTGCAATGTTATTAATACCAATCAGCATACTTTGTAGTATGAGGCCACGTCTCGTACAGTGCAGAAGTTATTAATACTGGCTAATTGCCTACTAATAAACATTGCAATGATAAGAGCTAAATTATCATACACCACAAATAGTCATGAATATCAATTAGCACATATTGATATTATGAATACTAATTACTACACGCTATTCTAACGAGCTCGTTGCCATTTAAATAATAAACACTATCAATAGTTATTAAGTCAGGTTTGTTGATTCTTATTATTGCTGTTATGGCATTAAATGTTAAGCAGATGCTAAGTGCCAGACTGCAGCCATCAGCTGCATCCCCACGTCGAGGGACTGACCCCAAAATGGGCCCTCCTCAATGGCATCAGCCACTTCTGCCCTCCTCAGCATGGGTGCCCCTCCTATATGGACTTCCAGAGGAAGTAAAATAAGACTATGCAAAGTATATAATGGTGGGCTGGAAATGATCGAAGTGAACTATAAATCAACTATCATCTCCATAACCCCCTTTAATGTACACAGGCATAATGCAGCCAGCATGAGACAGAACCTGGAATGGCATCATTTGCTGCTCTGAAATGCAGCAGTGCAGAGCGAGGGCTGCACTGACCTGTAGTGAGGTGGTGGTAGCTGCTGGATGACATCATGGATTCTAACCAACCGTTCCTCGTCTGTAGCAGCAGAAACAGCATCCTGGAATAATGCAGAAAGGGATTGAGACACAAATACTTGCTGCAGGATCTGGAAATACGGGGACAATTCACTGCCCATTAGCACCGAGGCAGATTTTTTGAACCCCCCTGCCTTCCAAGAGGCATCTTGGGAAGATAATGATGTATTCAGCTCACGTGATACAGGCTGAGGAAGCCAAGCACTGGGCTGGTTTACAGCCTGACTGCGCAGCTCAGCTCCCTGCAGTGAGCATCCATCTCCAAGTACCATTCCTGTTCTATGAATAGTTGGGGCATAGAAAAAAAAACAGGAATTCTCCAAACATGGCATCAGTGTGATGCAGGACATGGCAATGACACCTGAGTAAACCTCATGGGGGCAAGAGAATAAGGACCTCAGACCTGGGGCACCACTGTGCCCATCTCCCACTGTTTTAGTGGCAGGATGCTAACAGCAGGTGGGCATCTGGTGCGTGGGAAGCATGAGCTGCTTGTTTTACACATTACACCCTTTGGATCTCTGTAATAACCCAAACTTTAACTGGATTTAGACCAAAAAAAAGGTGAGTACATGTATGTGACAGGTCATACCACGAGGCCGTGGGAGAGGTAAATGAAAGACATATTGCCTTGTACTTACTGAGAACTTCTCGTAGAGTTGGTAGGTCAGTAGAGGGTTTGGGAGCTCCCTGAAATACATTTTGCATAGGGAGCTCACACTATGAATGTCATGGATATAATTGTCCTTGGTTAGGTCAGGAATCTGTTCAGAGTCAAACTCATGGCTGCAGAGGACACAAAAAAATGGGCACAAAAAAGAGGAAAAAAAAGAAACAATAAAAATGACAGTCAAGAAAAGCAAGAGGTTCCTGATGTACAGGAAAAAATAAATACTTAGTCACCAACAGCACACGAGCCATGCTAGACTGGATGTTTCCAAAATAGACCTTTTCTTTATGGTAAGGCATTCTCAGTTAGCTTTACAACTGACCGCCTTGTCCACAACCACTTGCAGAGCCCCCAGAGCACTGTTTTCCAGGAGCACAGAGCTGCCTGGAGGAAAAATCCCTGCAGGTCAGAACAAAAACTGCTTCCCTTTGCATTTCAAAGGCCCGAAAACTGAAATGAGAAAGCAGTGCTGAGCAGCAGTGCTGCTGGCAGCTGCTGTCCGTGGAAATTTTAGCATGCAGAAATTCCTTTGGTCCACTGGTGAGCTGAGCGTGCCTCTGCTATGGGGTGAAGAGTGCCTGGAAGCACGAGAAGACAATCCCTGAGCATTCCCTTGGTTTTCAGAGAGGGAAAAAAAGCAAGATTACAAATGTCTATGAAAGAAAAGCTGGGCTTTGAAGGCCAGGAGCTGGCTTGCTGCTAGGGTATGTGCATGGAGGTTGAATTAGCAGGCCAGCTCTGCAGGGGCCAGCAGGGTGAGTCAGGCACAGGGAGCTGTGAGAACAGGGCTGCTGCAGCCACAGCTTGCTTTCCCTGCAATCCTCTTCAAGCTGTAAACCGAAGGGCTTAACATTGACGTGGGGAGGCAGCTTGTCTACAACTGCAGCAAAGTCAGGAGCTCGGTGGCCCTCATCTTGGCCCCCCTGTCCAAGCCAAGCAATGTGCAACACAGAAGGTACAGCCTGCCTTAGGCTCAGACACAGCCTCTGTGCTCAGGAAAGATCCAGTTTGCAGCATGCCCAAGGCACCAGGAGTCCTTGTAATTGCAGTGTCAGCTGTGCATCCCCTACAAGATGGGGAAGGAGATGCTCCCTGCACCTGGACATGAAGGGGCAGACGAGGGGGAAAAGAGAGGTCTGCTTCTTCAGACAAGAAGGACAGCCTGCTCCAGGTCCTCATCCAAAAGACGACACGGCGCAGAAGGAAATAAAGGTTTCTGCTTTCCCCAGCTGATGGATTCCCTGCAACCACAGTCCTCTGTGCTCGGTCTGTACAGCTCCCACAGTTCTGACTCATCACCTACTCACATTTGGAAGACAAAACTTGTTTCCTGCGCTTGGCTCCACAGAAGAAGGAACTCAAAACCAAGAGCAAAGGAAGGCATCAGCCCACCCCTACAAATAAACTGAGCCCTGGCAGATGCCTGGCCTCATCCTGCCCTCCTGCTACCCCTGGGTATTTGCTGAGGAAGAAATCTCATGCCGTTTTATAGAGAACTACCCCTGCAGAAGCAGAACACGGAGTGAGGAAAGGGAAGCCTTACACTCAGCCTTCCCTAAAGCAAGATTCTGTTAGCGGGAGAGCTTTGCAGTACCTCCAAAAAAGCCCAAACCAGAATGCAGAGGGATACATGCCAACCTGACACTGCTGTGCTTATCAGACTCATCAAGGCACATTTTGCTTACAAAAAGCAGTAGTGATTTAGATGAACAACAGGGACAGTGTCTGCAAGTTACGCCATGTACTCAACTCCTTTTGTCTCAGAAAATTGAGAAGGATGCTATCGTCTCATTCTCTTTATTAGACCAGGGAATTATGCAATTAATGTGTCAGGAAAAACATTTTTAAAGCACCTCTGGAGTCCATCCAGACAGAAAATGGGGAAAAAATGGGCTAAAGTAGTGATAGAAAGGATGGACCAGCTCAAGTTGGAACGAGGAATTAAAGGGTTGGAACCGAGGCAAGGACAACCATTTCATTCAGCAGAACGCTGTGCACAGCAGCTACAGGCAGGGTCCTTGGAGCCTTCATAGCAAAGCCTCACAAGCAGAGTTTTAAAATTGAACTCGATGTGATGAAAAAACAGGATTAAGCTGAACCAGAATAAGCCCCTCCATACGAGGGTTTGTACAGTAGCTGTGCCGGCTCAAACCTGCCCATTTAACTTGGAAATAGCTGGTACAAACAGGATGTCCTCCATAGAGAAAATGCCCCTTTGCTGCCTCTGCAGGCCTGGAATTGGTCACATCCCACAATGCTCTCTACGTCCCTTCACAACAGGAGAAAGCAAAGCAAGCGAGGCGAGGAAAAATCCAGAACCTCATAAAAGGATAAAGGACATAAATGGTGACATGAGCAGCTCCCAAGTGGGGATGAGGTGCACTTCGCCATCCCCCGCACAGCAGTGCCGCCCACCAAGGATTATGCAAGTGCTCCATCACATGTCACTAATTAATTGCTAATATGCCAGGAGCCCAAATCAGCAAGGAGAAACATCAGCTGCTCAAAAGGGCTCCGGGAACGAAAGGAAACGGGAATGAAATCTGACAGCAGTTGACACAGCAGTCCCAGAGCCTCCCCATGCTCTGTCCTGAAGGAGAACTTCCTGCACCAGCAAGTCTGAACACCCCGTGTTCCCACAGAACAGCACTGCTGAGCACCCACTGCCTGCACACAGGCCTCTGAACGCCCCGAAGACGCGCGTGTCCCATCCCACCCCCACCGACAGCTGCGTCACTCACCGAAGTTTCTGGATGTTAGATGCAACGCCAGATAGGCGGTATATCCCATCCACAATGCCATGCTTCTCAATGAACTCGGTACAACTCTTGAGGACCTGGGGAACTAAAGAACAAGTGCCAGTGGTTAGTTGAGCTTCTTATTCAAGTGTGGTTCAGTGCTCTTGTATGTTCTTGTCACATCCCGTCCACTGAGCCCAGCCAGGCTATTGCTTGGCTCTTCCTCAGAGGAGAAAGCTGTCAGAGATGTCACTGCTGGTGAGGAAACTGGACGGAGGTGAGTTCTTTGCTTTAAAGAAGTGCCAGGACCTATAGATCAGCCTGGAAAAAGTCATTCTGGTGAAGCCAGAGACACTGCAAGTCCCATCACAGCTCCCACAAGAACGGTGGTGTTAAATCTCATGCCCAGAAGAGCTATGAAACTGATCCAATATGCTCCCTTTGGCCAAAAAACTCCCTTTGTTTCCAGACCAACATGAGATTGACTTACACGGTTTGGTTTCAGCAAATACAAATGTTGAGTGGATGCTGCTTTCTGCACAAGGGAAAGTGCAGTGTTTACAACTGGTAATTTCCTCCCCAAAGTACACAACCAACCACACTCACACAAACAGCAGGCAGACCGTGGTATGACAGCATGGAAAAAATAAGCCCAGAAGATATAATTAGGTGTCAAGTTAATATTTAAGCCACTTCACCAACTGATTCTTTCCAGTTGACTTCAGCCCCACGCAGCATCCATTGCCTGAGCTATCTGTCCATCCCTGTAGGTTTGAGGAGGAGCACATCATGTTATCTATCACAGGGAGATAAAACTTCTCTAAGCACAGAGAAAATCAGGACTGAGCTTCTGTGAACACCAGCAAACCTGCAGGGCAAACCCACATCTGCGTGGATTCCTCCACACAAACCACCTTCGTGCCACAACTCCTATAATGACCGAGATTTATTCTTACATTAGATGCTAAGTCTGATCCTCAATAGGTCACGTGGCAAATCCCCTCCTATCAAGCAGCAAATGCCATCTGCCACTCAGTTCTCCTAAGTGCTGCTGAACGGAGATGCAGATGCCCAGCAAGAGAAGAGTTGCTGTAGGTGGTCCCACAGTGGTCAGCAGAAGCACCCTGGGTTCTGGGCACGTCTGCTCCACTCCTGGGCACACAACAGAACGAACCCATGCAGGCTCAGCCAGGCAGAACCTGTGCTCCCCATTTTGGAATGGGTCCTCGGTGCCATCAGCTGAACAGACGAGAGCAGGGCAGGCAGAACAGATGGCCCTACACCAGGATATGGTTTCAAGAAACATTTTTAGAGGACACTTATTCCACACCTCTTGAAGAAGAAAGTTCTAATGCGTAAAGCGGATGGGGGAGGAGTTGCACCACGCTCCAGCAATTGCCAAAAAAGGCAGCAATATGTCTTGCATTGCACTGCGGCATTAGACAAGTGTGACCCAGGTATAAATGGATGCAGAAAGATGGGAGATGAACACAGCATCTTCCTCTGGGGCGGGCAAGGGGCTGATGCTGACACAGGGTGAGGAAGGAGAGCACCCTGGACTGCAAGACACGGCATCAGTGCTCAGTTTGGCTTCACACAGACAAAGGAAGACAACGTGGGATGTCCCACGGAACCAGCAGCACCCACTGAAAGAAAGAAGCAAGCAAATAAATGGCACATTCCCTGCCTGGCTGGTTCCCATCACACAGCACAGGGGCAGCCCACGCAGACCCCCTGTTGCTCTGCCCTTCCTTCTGGGCTTGATCTAGCTGTGTAAACACACAGCATGGTGAGAGTGGTATTTATGTCCCCGCTCATCTGAGCAGCGACCCGTTGTGATACAGTGAATGGGGTCAGGGGAGCACGGAGGGGAGGAGGGGGCTGCAGGAGCAACAGCACACAGCACTCGTCATGGAAGGGCTGGGCACAGTCAGAATTAATGCACACTGAAAACATCCAGCAGGCTTCTTCCACGCATTTCCTAATCTGGTTGCCAGGACGATCTGTTCTTTAAGCTAAATATATCATGCCAGCACCACAGATATTTTGGGGGGAATTTTGCATGGTTGAAGAAGTGACTGAATTACAAGTAGGGCCTTAATTACAGTTGAAGGCCCTTTGCTGGAATGGTGATTTGATTTTTCTGATTTCTTGAACAAAGATGACTCCTGACAAGTGTGTTTAATCGCCCCCTCCCCTTCGAATTCTAAGCCCTTTAGCTAGCTCCACACTTACATATATGTGTGTGGATGGAAAGAATCACCTATTGCCATCCGAACAAAGCACAGGCAACAGCTCCATTGGGCAAAGGTGAGCTCTGCCACAACCACCACCCCCACTGTGCCTTCTGCAGGCACCTATGCCTACCAGCCCCTGCTGCAGGGACACAGCACTGCTGCCCATGGCTACTGACCCCACACGCAGCCCTTTGCAGACCCAAACCCCCATGCAGGTACCAGCACTGCACCCACCTCTGGTCTCATTCCCAACCCTGAGCCACACCATCTCCCTGCAGTGCTGTCACAACTGACCCTCAATGTGCCAAACCCACCTCCAGCTGCTGCATCTGAGCACCTCCCCTTGGTGAGGCTCTGAGCACTGCACACACGTCCTGCTCCAAAATCCACCGCCTTCCCTCCATCCCTCACCCATTGCTTTTTCCAACCACGGACGCTGTGGCCAATCAATGGGAATGGATGCCTCAGCCAAGGCCCTGCCAGATTTCATCCCTGCAGCAGCTGGAAGAATCGCTTCCACTTCTTCCTGAGCATCTCTTCGCTGCTATGAAACGTTTATTGCATCTCTTAGGGCTCATTAACTGGTTAATTCTTCCCCATTAAGAGGAGGCAGGAGTTTGATGGTTTTCATTCTGAAGAACAACTTGATTCATCTTGAAATCAGACACATTTCTTCTCCTACCATCTTGTCGTTTTTTGTTTTGTTTTGCTTTTCCCTTTTTAATCATTTGTAATGTTCCCTGCCTGGATTCTGCGAGACTTTTTTTATTTTTCCAGTGCATTTCTGGAATCAGAACTATTTGTTCAGCCTGGGGAACGAGGCCTCCCATCCAGCTCCCCTCTAGCAGCATCATTTCCACACTATTACAGCATTAAGGTGTGCTGCCACATAAACCAGGCCTTTGGCTGGTCAATGGACCACAGCCCGTTGAAATGCAGCTGCTCAGCTGAATTCCACACACTGCAAACCCTGTCACCCAGCAAGCAACAGCAAATGAACAGCCCCGAGTGCCACCCAACCACAAAGGCAAAGCCAAACACATCCGTCTCCCTCACTGCACAAACACAAGGTTGGTTAAGAACACACCAATGAATATATTCAATAAATAGTGTTGCTCTTCCCCCAAACCTTCTCCTATTTTTAGCTCAACTTTGCAAAGAAATATCCAAGTATTTCCACCCAGGGCATCACCTGCACATGTTTTTACAAGCATACAGACAGCAACACTCCCCACGGAGCCACAGAAAAGCTAACTGAAATATTTTCTTCCTGGGACCTTTGATTCCTTCTACATCTGCGTCCTTACGTTCGAATCGCCAGGATTAAGAGAGAAGAACAAAACCAAACAAACAGTGACTTAGAGATGCTCCCCTCCTCATTTTCCAGAAGCGACCCACACTGTAAGGATTTGTCCTGCTGAGGTGCTGAGTAAAGTCCAAGGCAGCACAAGCTGCACCATTTCCTGGCAAAGTGCAACACTTTTATTTGAAGGTGTGACTCGTGTTCTGCGTCCTTGGTGATAATGAAGAGGGGCCATAAAACACAGATTGGTCACCGCACGGTGCTCACTGCAGAGTCAGCCTCTGGCACTGCTCTCTGCTGTGTAAGAAGGGACTGCTTGGCTATGGCAGCTTGTCCAGCAGCTGCGTCACAGAAAAAAAGGGCAAGGTCTAAGTCTGAGAAACCTAAACCTCACCGTGCTGCATCGAGCTGGGCAGGCAGGCAGGCAGGCAGCCACGTTTCCATTGCACCGTGACATCAGCAACATGCTCAGCATCGCAGGTGTATCTGTGCTAGGGAATCCCTGCTTTGAGCTGCCATGCTTACTGCTTTTACATCCAAGACAGGCGTTGTTATAGGGTCCATCCACCTCCCAGGTGGCATCCACCTAAATTTCTGCAGTTGTTTGCACTCACGTCCATTCAATGGAGCAAATACACCACAGATACATTCCCACACAGATCATCCATAGACCAATCACACCACATTAAGTCAAGAGGGGCAAAGCCCCACCTCAGCAGGAGCAGAGCGAGGGGTAACAGAGCAGCAATTCCTGCGTGGAAGGAAACATTTTTTCCCCTCCTGTTTGTTCCACCTGCAGCTGCAGCGTTTCAAAATGCAAATTAATTTTTCAACTCCCTGCTGTCCCCTGGGTCACTCAGGCATAAAGGATGTCTCTCCTCACAGCTGTAGGCATGGTGAGAGGGAGGGAACTGAGGAATTGTCTCTTTTCTTAACTGCCAGAGCTTGTATTGCCTTCTCAGTTCACCCCTTTTGCAGCTACTTCCCCCAAAACAAGTAATTCCCTGTGGGAACCCTGTGTACCTCTTTGTAATGCTAACCCCATACCCAGCAATCTCCAGTTCCAGCAACCAAGAGGGCAGATGGTGAAGCAATGACAGCGCCTGTTATGGTTGGAAAACTGCCCCAAATAGCTCAGAAGTGCTGGCCTTCAGAAGGAGCAACAGGTTTGTGCATCTGCAGAAAGTGGGATGTTCTCTGCTCATGTGCACCCTGGGACAGCCACTGCTGCAGGGTCCGTCCTGCTGTGGGTGTTCTGTCCGTGCAGAGCTGCCAGCTCTCAAGAAATGCCCAGGCACACAAAGCACAGCAGCTCTGCGCGCTTTTCACAAGTGCTCAGGTGATGTGGGCACTATTTGGAAACGTCTGACAGGTTTAGATCTGTGTAATTAGGCAAACTCAATTAAGGAACAAGTGCTGCCTCAGAATGCATCTTCAGAGCCATTTACCTATTTATTTATTTTGAGCCTACGCCGCATGCAGAGCTGAGGCCAACAGGGGCTCAGATGCACGAAAAAATGCAGAGATAGGATGGCTTTTCTTCACTGCAAACCATTAAGCAAATAGGAAATGGCAGAGGTCCATCAGATCCAGGTTCGAGCTCTGACACAGCTCAGGTCCCAGTGTTCAGATCTCCCCTTTACCACTGGCTCCTCAAGAACAAGATAAATGACTTGGGGAGGATAAGAAGCGTACTATCACTGTGTGACATGAAGGATGCAATAAGCTTTCAATGTTTCAAGTCCTGAAAAATGTTCATGGATGGAGAATCACATCCTCGCCATCTATGAGTGCTCATTCAGGCCCTGGCAGACCTGTTACCATTTCTCTTCAGCCTTTACTTTTGGTCTTCTCGACAGGGCTGTACCATACAGATACTATTAAAGGAGGAGACGAGTCTCATCACCATCTGCATTACAAGGCAGGTTCATTGGGAAGCACCTGGTGCACCCACTGCTTTGTGAGCAGTCACATCGAGAGGAACCCTGCCCTTACCCAGTGTTTTGCTTATGGCTCTCTTCCCACAGCTACCTGAGGGCACTATGAATTTCACCAAAGGAATAAGCACGCATCATCTTTCCTGTGGCACCAAAGAGAAGTTAGGATGCCTAACAGTTGGGTGCTGTTAAGAAGCTCATCTGATGAGCATAACAGTCATCAGAAGAGAACAACCCCCTCCCTAGTAAGCAGTTGTTGCTCGTGCCCAGTACATAACAGGATCGTGTATGCTCTAATTTGATCCCACAGACAGTTTGGAAAGGGCTCAGCTTTAATTTTTTCCAATGCTGCCCAACTTGTCACAAATAACTGATAATAAATCTGGGGAATTGGGGATAACATGAGGAACAGAGACCAAGAATCAGGAGTGTTAATAAGCTTTGTCTTCTGCTGGCATTTTCTTTTTCAGCATGAAAAGCAACACCTCCTCCTGCATCTAAAGCACAAAGAGGAAAAATACAGCTCCTCTGATGGGAAAACTGGAAATCATAAACTGTGCCATTTCTTGTCCAGTTAAGGATGCTGATAAACTATCAATGCAGCAAATGCACAAAGATGTATCAATGCAACACATACAAGAGGAGGAACAAAACACAGCATTTGCTTTTAGCCTACAAAATCCACTGTGAATAGAGCTGACTTTGCTGGATGGGTTATGTCATGAGCAACAGGGCGCATCAGGGTCAGCCTGCACCCAACTCCAACCGCCCAGAGAGAAGCAATATTTCCATCCAGTGTTTGGCAACAGGAGCTTTTCAGCGTAGGCAAACAACTGCCAGGATTTACACCTCAACCTCTGTCATCCAAGCGATTCCAGCCCGTTATCCCACACACACCTGAACACCCTGCACATCCCTGCACAGGGATCTCTCACCTTTGGTCCGGGAGCTCGCTGTATCTCAGTGCAGTGCCCAACCAGCTGCCATCAGGGCCAGCAGAGCTCCAACAGCAGCCCCTGCACAGCCCACAGCTGCAGAGCAGGGACAGCAACGCTCCCCAACCTTCTGAGGCACAACTGAGGACGCGGTAGGGATGCTGCAATGCAGCACTGAAGCAGCTCCCACGCTAAACAAACACATCCTCCGCCAGCACAGATCTGTCTAATTGGGGTCGGGCTACATTTCAGTTCTGTTTGGTTTCCTTTGAGAGAAAAAAGAAATCGGGGGGGGGGGGAAAGGCTGCTTACCCACAGAGGGCACAGAGCCTTCACCCATCGGGGACTGCGCTGGATTTGCTGCACCTTGCAGCTCTGCACAACAAAGCAGCAGCGCAGGCACCAGGGGCACAGAACCCACTGGGAATGTCCCTCAGGGTGATGCAGAATGAGCTGCTCCCCGCTGAGCACGGTCTGCTTTCAAGTGGTGGCACTCAAAGCCCAGGAGAGCCAACAAATGAATAATGCACTAAAATTAAATGGAGCTGGTGCTCCCAAGGCAGGCTGTGATGGCCATTGGGTATGCGTTGCATGAGGCAGCATGCTTGGGGGGTGCACCACCACGGCCTTGGCTAGATTTAAACCCAAGAGAGAAGTCAAAAATCCCTCCTATCAAAACTGGCTTTACTCCTACAGGCACCATCCATCAGTGGGTACTTACACGTGGAACAAGAAGGGCAGGCTGTGCTGCTTTCACTGCAAACAACGTGCCCGTGTACTACTAACACAAAATGGCCCAAAGTGTAAACACACCACAAACTGGAATTAAAACAAAACAACACAAACCTGAACCCTAAAACCAGGATGTTACAGTTGCCAGCCCACAATCACTGCAATCCCCAACGTGAGTCACCAGCCATAAAGGGAGATTTTAAGGCGCAGTACTCATCCCCACTGCTGTTCTTGCAAACAATTTTTAACACCCTTACCTCCCTCCCTATGCCTGTTTATAGGGTTACTTCTCAGGTGCCTACACAACAATTAAAAAATTGACAAATTGCATCATCAGAAACGAAAAGGCAACAGCAACAACGGCCTGCTTGCATCCTATCACACCCAGCCACCCTCCCCTGGGAGAGACTCCGGTAAGCAGAGCCATTATGCCCTGCAGTTCTGCAGACACAAGTTCTGTCACGCCAGCCTGAGATGCATTTTCTGCCTCAGTGAAGCCCAAACTCCAAAATTGAAGGCATCTAAGACAAAGCTTTGCCCATCAGGGAGCTGAATGCAGAGCACACCTACAGAGCTCTGCAGGATGCTGTCAACTGGACTCCTTGTTCCACCAATAATATCACTGCTGTATCAGTTTCCTTCTGGACACCTCATGCCAATGTATTCTCCTTCTGACAGAGGTGCAGAATGAGAGTGCTGCTCGCTGTGCTCACAGAAAGGCAACATTCTGCAGGAGGTAAAGCACCTGCTCTGTTTGCACGTCCCCTCTGGGTGCACAGACATGCAATGCAACTTCCAGCGACAGCACCTGAGCCCCTCAGTGTTCATTTAACAAAGCATCAGACTTCTCAGCTGTCATCCTTCCATCTCACTTTTACTCTCTCCATCTACCCTTCTCCCACCATAACGATGAATCCTCTCACACACACACAGCAATGTTTATTTCCCTGCCAAAGAAAAATATTTAGTGCTTATTCAAAGACTTCAAGAGATGGAGAACTCATCTCCAGCGCTCCCACGCTGAACCATCACGTTCGCCTCTAATTGGCATCAGCCTCAATTAATCTTTCAGCCACCAATTCCCATTACACATTTCTCCACTGGTACCAACCTGCCCCTTGCTAGATATGATCCCTCTTTTATCTTTACATTCTCAGCAGAGGAAGAACTCAGCACTGAGCTGCTCCTTACCATCCTGGCCAGAGTTGAGCAGATGCTCTCCCAGGTCACAGCCGAAGACCCTTTCCTTCAGGATCCCCCTCTGTTTCAGTTTCTGTTTGGTTGGGCGGGACTTCATGAAGGAACGTAGGAAAGTGATGAGCTTTCCGTGTTTCTTTGACACTGCACAACAAAACAAAGAAAGTAATTAATTTCAGATCGGGCTCAGTTGGACAAGGCTGAGCATAACACAACTGATGGAGCACGTAAAAACTGTAAGAACATTACTAACAATCGTATGCCCAAGGAGGTCGTGGATGCCCCATCCCTGGAGGCATCCAAGGCCAGGCTGGATGTGGTTCTGGGCAGCCTGGGCTGCTGGTTGGTGACCCTGCACATAGCAGGGGGTTCAAACTAGATGATCGTTGTGGTCCTTTTCAACCCAGGCCATGCTATGATTCTATGACATGTGGGTAAAACAGATTTTCTGAATAATAAAGAGTTGGCTTGTTCTGAGTCTTGGGCAGCAGAGGTGACATAGCTGTAAGGAAAGCATTTAACACAAAGAAATACTGATCCAGAATGTGGGAATTACTAAAGCACTGCCCAGCGATGGGCTGCACCGTGCTGCAGTGCTCACCTGTGCAGAAGGAACAAGGCTGAGCTTGCAAAACGTGCTTTTGCATCAGGACCCTTTTAGCAGCTCGACAGCACTACATTGATACACAGCATCAAAATACATCTGACTACCTGAAATCCCCACATCTCCAGCAAAACCCAGGTCTGCATTCTCAGCAGTCCAACCAAATCATTTAATGAAATGCAGAAGCATTGAGCAGGACAAACTGTGATGATGGGGACTTTAATGACAGGAATGTTTTCAGTTTGATGGGGCTCTTTAATTACACACAACAAACGAGCAGACCGTGCTGACACACCAAACAAAGCTGGGGCAGACTTTGGTTGTGCCCATCACAGTGCAGTAGCAGCTCCTTTATCAGCTCCCACCAGCCCTGCTCAAAGGCAGATGGAGCCTCATCCTGACCTGTGTGCAGGCATACAGGGTCACACCGTTGGGATGCTGTGATAATGCCACCAGGGCTGGCAGACCCGGGATAGACCTTTGTACCAGTCTGACAAACAATACACACGTACTCACTGAATCATTCCATAGGCGCTGCATACAGTTCTTGCTTGACTTAATGAAAAGCAAAGCCATCAGATAACGGAAGAACAGAGAAAAACATCCAATCCCAGCGCTGCAGAAATGGCGACTCTGTGCCAGCAGCTCTGCCCAGCAGCACAGTGCAGTGCATACATCTCAGTGATGCCGGGGTGTGCTTTGCTTGGCACTGACACACACTTACACCTCTACGCAGAACGGAGACCCTTTTCAGCCAGAATCAATCTGCTCTTAGGCTGCTCAGCACAGGTTAAAATAACTGTTGTGTTTTCTGCACCATTAAGCAGAGTCCTGCAAACACAGTGCAGCAATCCATGACAGAGCCAGGCAGTGCTTGGGCAGACGAAGGAACCCGAGCTTTGCTTATCCCAGCCCAGGGGAACAGCTGCATGCTTCCTTGGTTAAACAGCCTTCCCTGAATCACTGCCCCCCCCTGCGAGAGTTTCTCAGCCTAGAACAACTTCTGGGGCTTACACATAGGCAGGAATGATTCACTGATAAGAGGAGTCAGGCTCCTCTGGAGTGGGGGGAGAAAATGTGAGAGAACTCCAGCAGTGCTCTCCTTGCTGACAGGTTATCAGAAGGAACAAAAAAACCACGTAGGTGTCTGATCAGGATCAGCTATCACAAGAACACAGGAGGCTGTCAGGTTTGCTGTCTTGGGGCCAATAGCAATAAAGGAGAAATGCTTTCCGTCCCACTTCCAGCTCCTCTGGCATCATTTGACCCTCAAACCAGCAAAGCATATCCAAAGAGATTTCATTTCTGATTCATTTCTGTTTTGATTAAGCTAGCACAGCAGTCCCAGTTTCTGTACAAACACTGACACCAAGGTTGCCACCAAGAATTCTGCAGAATAAATGTCTTCTGCTCCAAAACACGGCACCAAAACCTCTGCTGTCACAGCCCCCAGCAGCAGCAAGGGCACCCACGTGCCAACCCAGTGCTCCAGCTCTGCCAGCCCAAACTGGGGAGTGCAACAACGTCACGGACCCAGGCAGAGGATCTATACCAGAAACAGACCGAAAACTGTTCCAGGCTCTGGAAATCTGGACAAACTACTCAACCCTTTCCTACTCTTCTTCGTCAGCCTATCCATACATTCCTGCTGCTGCAGAATTAGCAACGGAAACGCAAACACAACTAAGTGAAAATCCTAATATTCAGCCACTTTCCATCTCAAATGCAAACGCTGTGGAACAAGTTGTTTATCAAGAAGCTGCAGCTCCCCTAGAAAGAAGAGGGCTGATCTCCCTCCGAGGGCAGGTTTGGCCAAGCGAGCAAAGGCAAACTGTCAGCCAGGGTGAGAATGGCTGCGAAAAATAATAACAGCAAGTCAAAAAATAACCCAAGGTTGGACTACTTTCAAAGTTTTGCTGGCGAGAATATGTCAATTGGGAGCGCAAAAAAATACCACACCCTTCAGTGCCACAGCTGTGCTGGCCAAAGCCTTTGGGCACGGAGGGGAAAGCAGCAGAGCTGCGTGCCAGGCTTGCTGTGGCTCTGGGAAGCTGCCATCGCCCATCAATCCGTGCCGCTGTTGCCATTCCACCCAGCCTTTGTAGTGTAAGCAAGGCCCCAAATTCCCCTGACATTGATAAAAACTATTAAATAACAATTACTTCATTAAAAGCAGGGCTTGCTCGCCCTCACGCCGCGGACTATAAAGCACTTCAGGATATACTTTACACAGCTCGTTTCCTGGAGAAATGTGTCAGCCAGCAGCTGCTTCAAAGCGCTTTCGTGGCTGCAGATCAGCACAAAGTGCTTTTCCTGGGTTACCGAGGGCTGAATGGATCACTTAGGGCACGCTGAGGAGTTGCCCACCTTCCTCCGAGCATCACAACGTTCCTTCTGGGTTCCTGCATCCCCCTGCAGGGCTGCACTGGGAGCTGAATCATGGAAGTGACCCGGATCAAAGCAACCTGCTGAACCAGCAGTATCATGGATGGGCTGTGAAACTCTGATGGAGACCATTTCTAAAATGCAGTATTTAATTACAACAGTTGTCCACTGCAGCACAAGCAGAATGAGCTCTGCCTCCTGACCCCTTGGTTTTGAATCATGGGGACCAAAGAGGAGAACTCTCTCAATAAATGCAGCCTGTGTACCCAAATCTTTCTGTGCTTTTCCCCTCTCCTTTTCAGGCATTTCTGACTGCAGCACTCTGAGAACAAAGTACAGCACAGACAACATTGCACAATGAGACACCTGCGTCCCGGGAGAGCATCTCCTGCCTCTTCTCAGAGAATGGGGAAATTGAGAGAAGCAGACACGAGCAGCTCTCAGCACTTGCAGATTAGGGGCACCTAAGAGCAAAGTGCTCACAGACACACAGCTGTATGGTGACCCAGCACCAAATTTCAAGCAGGATAAGGGCAGCTTCCTATGGCACATCCTCAGCCATCCATCGCCTCTCCCCTTCCAACCCACTCCTAGAAAAAAACCCCTTTCCATGGGATTGTTAACAGCAGCATGTTTTCTAATAGACAATTGGTAAACCTGGACTCCAGGAGAAGATCTGAGCTGCTCGCTGACCCACATTCCAGCACACATCACTGTTTGTTTCTCCTGCTCCCCGCAGGGGCTGAGTGCTGCTGAGCCCAAGCAGCCCCTGCTGAGAGCTGCTGCAGGGCTAAGGGCGAAGCAGGGCCACGTGCTTGGGTCATAACACATCAACAAACTGCAACACCCAGTCACAGAATCAAAGATGGAACCAAGAGGTGTGGGAATGTCTTTAAAAAAAAAACACAAAAAACAAAACACAGCGAGGGATTGCGAAATGAAAGCAAAATCCATCCTCTCTGATGAGGGATTTACAGTAAGGCGAGCTGAAATCATTCCAGGCTATCAGCCCCCAGAGACCCGTTTTCCTCCAACATTAAACTCTACTGTGAGGAGAGAAAGAGCAGCAACGGGAATCAGGAACACATCAGATAGGTGGCAAAACTCAGTGGAGCTGCCACCTATCTGATACGCTCCTGACTGTGCACTGATCACAAACAGGTTTACCTGCACAACCACACTCAGTTCAGCTGCTTCCCCTCAGAGCAGTTCTCTCGAGCTCTTCTTAAAACCTCAGTCAATATTTTTAATATCCTTCCCTTCACACTTAGCAAGACGTGCTCTGTGGACCCACATCTTACTGGAGAGAAATCACACAAAGCCAAGAACTGAGTCACATCTCCCAGTTCTCTGTCATGTTCCTTAGCAACGGGGCATTTTGCTTCTTCCCTCCTGCCACAACAGATACTATTTTGGAAGCTAATTTATACAGCCCTAAAAACCCAACCAGAATTTGGAACCACGCACCATCACACTCCTTTAGCTCTTGAATGGGACCGACCACCACAGCAGTAACCACATCACTGGGTCCCCTTGCTGGCCATAAAGGTTTTTAGGATGATTTCAGAATTCCAGAGATCTGAGTCTAAAAATATCCTTCTACCTCATATCTAATAGCCTCAATAAGTGTGCATTTGCTTATTTGCTCAGTGAAAGCAAACAAGGATGGCTGAGCACCGTGATGCTGCAGTATTTACCAGCTGACACCAGCTGAGGCCAGCCTCTGTGCCACCAGAAGTCAGGAAATGGGTTAAAAGTGATTCATTTCATTCCCATTCGATAAAAATCATCAGAAATAACCAGGATGGTAAGAACAGGCCAAGAACAACACACATTTCCAGCTACTCTGAGAGCACCACAGCCACGGAGAGATCATTCAGACTGGTAAGTAACGTTGCTGCTCTTACTCACAAAGCCCAACGAACTGCACTTCTGTGATGGTGCACACACACATCACCTACAGTCTGAGCAGTCTGCAGATGGCTTCTGCACCTCCAGGAGAAAATACATAGAAGAACCATTCGCACTGACAAAAACTCTTCCCAGGCACTTTGCTGCTGAATTTCTGGAGTATTTTCAACGGGATAACAGCAAGAAGTGCAAGGCCAAGTGCATCACCTGCCCACAGACACGGAATTCTGGTACCAAGAAATCTGCAGCACTTTTCAGGTAAAGAGATGCCTGACCTTTTCAACAACTCAAAGGCCATAAAGGAGCACGAAGATCGTATGACCTGACCTCCTGAGCAAACAGAGCACAGGACATCTCAGAATTCATTTCTTGAAGGAGAGCATCTCTACCCTGGGGGAAGCAGTGTGTGGCCAGGAGATACAAACCACAGCTGAAGGCTAAATGAGAAAAGGAAGAGATTTCAAAGGTTGAAACAAGAGCTGACGAGGTCAACCTGTTAATTCTCTTAACCTATTAATTCTATTAACATGCTTCCCTTGTATTTGGGGAAAGAAGCAGCACTAACAGTGGCAGTGACAAAGCAGCAGGGATGGGCTTCGGTCAGGTAATGCAGGTCCTTGCAATGGGAGTGGGGAAAAGGTAACAGCCAGGTAACAGCAGGGCAGCAGCGGGATGAGGAGTGTGAACTGGGAAGTGCAGAGCTAAGAGAAAAGGAGCAGAAGGGACACCTGCACTATTCTTTTTATGTCTTTTTTTTGTTGTTGTTCATACTACACTATGTCAAATCTCTACGTACCCCAGTGGAGCTCAGTGCAGCTCTCTTGCTTATCTTGCTCCTTGGGGATTAATGATCCCCCTGAAAAGCTGTGTTCTGGCAGAGGCAGTGCATCACTAGCACAGCCAAACCTCTATCTGTCCACCAGGGACACCAACAGCTCCCAGCCTCGCTCTGACTAGAAGGAGAATTGCCTTTGCCCTCCCTTATTCTCACTGCCTGCAGACCCCAGCATTATGCCCTGTGCTGCCCCCTCCCCTGACCAAAAAGCTTCAGAACATCCTGAAGCCAGAGCACGGCTGCTGGCTCCTCACCCACACTGCTGACACAAACAGCAGCACTGCTGCAGCAGATTGTCCAAAAACCTGACAGTAACCAAAGCCAACCCTGAGCACCATCAAGACACACGCAGCCCAGAGCCTTCACTTGTCATCCAAGCACAGCTCTGACATCAGCCAAACCAGGATAACCGGAGTGACTGCAGTCAAGTTCCTCCAGTTCTGCATGCAGCGCTCTTTGGCTTGGGTGGTGGGAGGAGGCAAGCAGTGAAAAAAGACCTGACATGAATCACCGAACAGCAAAAGCTGAATAACAGCAAGTTTGCCAGGTGAGACCCAGTTCTGGACTGAGAGGGCGTCAGCTTTCATACAAGGCATTGGGAAAGGGATGTGAGCAACACACCTGGGCTGAGGAGGGCTCAGCTTAGGGCACAGCATCTCCCTTCTCCCAAAGCACACAGCCAAACCCAGCGCAGACCTGTCACACTGGGAGCACTGCATACCTCCCAGTTCTTGTTGCGGCTCTCCCAGGCTGGCACTGAAGATCCCTATCTCCATTTCCACTAGCCAGAGGGCAGATGTTTGCCATCCACACCAGCTACTTTCACACTGCCATGACCTACTCTGCCAGGGTTGACATCAGGACAGTTCTTTCCCTGTTCACAACCCTGACTTTTTCAACTGTTTCTGCTTCAGCTACTGACACCTACATTAATCCCCATGAGGATTCTGGCTTTGGAAACCAAATCTGCACTCGCCTGGAGTGGAAATGACATTGAACACAAGTAACACAGGACACATTCATGTCAGTCACTTTGTATGGCACCGAGGATGAGAATTACGTATTCCTTACACTCCTGAAGTGTACAAAAGCTTTACTGAAAATCAGCCCCAATGCATTCGTGGACTTGCAGCAAACTAAATCTACTTTCTAAGACTCAGGAATGCAGACATCGCATTGTTCTGCGTGCTTTATTCTTCTCCTTTATCATACCAGCCCAGAGCTTTGATTTCCAGTGACTCTTTCATCACGCCTGTGTGGTGCCCGGAACAAAGGAGGTCGAGGAGGAGTGGAAAGGGAAGGCCTCCTGCCTGCTCTCTCATAAATAATAAGACCCCGCAGGGCACTTGGTCCTTAAAATAGCCGGTAGCTTCTAGGAGGCTTTCGGAACAAATAGGAACAGACGAGCCGTGGCTATTTGCAATGGGGCTGCCATGATCCCACTAACTGGGAATTTTGTTTCCCAGAGCTGCACTCAGTGCCCCGGGGCTCCGACACACAATGGAGAGCAGTTCTAAATAGGAAGCCCCATTTTCCAAACAATACCATCCATAATATTAATGCTTGGGAATGCATCCTATGTCCTGCAGGCGCTGCTCTGAGAGAGGAGAGGGAAAACAAAGGATAACGTGATATGCAAAGGTCTATTGAAATGCAAATATTAGACATGCCCATCTGTCAGCCGCCTCTTTGGAGGGGTATAAACCCGTGGGTAACCCCGGTCAGCAGAGCACGCACATGGGAGGGGGTCTGGGAGCTCCGGAATTCTTCCTCCCCTGAGATCGGGGTGGAAATCCTCACACCAACCCTCCCGCATCCCAAATGAACACCTTAACAGCTCCGGCCTGCTACACACCCATCGCCCGAGCCTAAGTGCAATAAACACAGTTTATGGCTGCGGATCTAGGAAGCAGGAAGGTGCGACAGAAACCTGAAACCAGAGGTTAGCAAAAACGAAACAGGAGTAAAGTGGCAAAGATGGGAGGCGTGCGGGCTTCCACCGGCCTCTGCTATGGGCACAGCGCCGGGCTCCCATCCCGCACAGCACACAGCACACAGCGCACAGCCCCGCTCGGTAGGAAGAGCCGTCTAAAGACGTTTCCTAAAGCGGCAAACCGAAGACCTGCCAAGTTCCTAGGCAACAAGTGGCCGCCGGGACCGACGAACGCAAACCTCGCATAAGGAAGGAACCGGAGCCGCTCCGCTCCCTTACCTCCCCGACGTCCTCCGGCGGCAGCGCCAGCCCGGCTCCGCGCAGCCCGGGGCTCCCGCGGCTCTCAATGCAGCCGGCGCGGATCGGAGCGGAGGTTCGGAGCTCACCGCCCCCGAGCTCCTTCAGGCCCCTCCCCGGCACGGCGCCCCGCCGCCCGGCTCCACCTCCCCAGGTGCCTCCTTGCACCCGCAGCCGGGGATGGAGCGCAGAGGGACGCGGCTCAACCCGGGCAGCGCTCCTGACGGCCCCGATCGCGTCCCTTTCCCTCCCAACCTCCGTTATCGAGGCGGGTCTGCCTACAGCTTTCCCATCCCTCGCACGGAGCTAAACTGCGCTTCACGCCCCGAAGGGTACAGAGAACACGGCGCTAAGGTCAAAGGCCCGCTAACAGCTGCTATGGGACGTCTATTCAACCCCCGCGGCCAGGCGGAGCCTTCCCCAGGAGCCAGGAAGGATCTGCAGCCCAACCCGGGCACGGCCGGACCGGACCTGAGCATCGGGAGCTTCGCTTCTGTCCCGACAGCAGCGCTAAGGAAGCAGCGCTCCTTCCCAACCCGCGTGGCTGCGAACCAACGCGCTTTGTGGCCGCGCTGATCCGATCAGCGTGGGAAAAGAAAAAAGGAAAAAAAAAAAAAAAAAAAAGTATTTCTGTTCCAAATTCTCCCCAGGTCTGTTGTTTAAAACCAAAGCCAAACGGACACGGAGTGTTTTTGCAGTGTCCTCGTTTATAGCCTGATTTCCAACCCCAACTATACCAGCACCCCCAGCCCCGAGCAGAAGGCACAGGGAAGTGGGGACCAAACCTGGCAGGGCTGAGCCCCGCAGCCCCGCTTCTCTGCAGTGAATGGCAATGCCTGCATCTGCTTGAGGAATAAGTGCAGTGCTCTGTTGAGCCACGCTGACCCCCAGCACCTCACTCAGTTCACTTCACCAATCCATCTCAGAACCTTGGGCTCGCAGCTCACTGGCTCAGCTGAGCACCTCAGGGTCAGGAGATTAAGGAGGAATCTGCTTCTATGCATGCAGACATGCTGAACATCAGGAGGTGAAACACTTCTGTCGGCATTCGAATGTGTTATTTTCAGAATTGCTTTGCTGACTCATACCTCCTAATAACGCTTTTCTCCAGCTACTTACTCAGTATTTATTGCCGGATCGTTTTGCTTGGACTATGACCACATCACATTTCTTTTTATTCCTCAGCAGCCAACCGTGACCGCTGGAATCCGGTTCTGTGTGCACCCAGGTACAACCACTGCACATAGAGAACCCACATCCTGCTACCAGGAACCTTCTTCCTATCACACCCACTGCTAACCATCACTACAATCCCAACGCAAACAGCAAACGGATGCAAAAGAAGCAATGCTATCCAAAATTCACAGGCACAAGGCACACGCCAGCAATTCAGAACAGAAAATCAGCCCGCACAGGGCTGCAGTGCAGTCATCCAGACCCAACGCATCTGAATGCATTGTGACAAGGAGCCCCGGTTTGCACAGAAAAAAAACTTCCAAATATTTCATTCACCGAGGTTTAAAAAAAAAAAAAAAAAGCAGGTAGGAATGACACAAAACAAGTGGGGAAGAGAGGACTTTCACTCACCTTCCCTTCAGCAAAAGCAAGTTCCCATGAGAACAGGTCAAAGAATTTGATGCAAGCTTTCTGCTGCAGTTACAGGACTCAGTGCTGAAGAAGAATGAGCACAACACCAACACGAGCTCTTAAATGAAATCCTGAAGATGAAACTTCAGATCAGCCGAGTCTTCCAGTCTAATCACAGACACAGGCTGAAGGGGGGCAAACCCTAAAGGCCAGAGCAATGCTGTGATCTCTGCTGAGCTGCAGCTTATCGCTGCTGCTGGGGGGAGGGAAGGAGAGCAGAGAGGCAAGGAGGGGTGGCAGGGCACGGCGCACAGCAGAAGCTTGTAAGCAGAGGTTTGATGTGAGCATCACTGTGACCCTGTGTGACTCCACGTGCCACTGCCAGGAGAGGTCAGAGCCACCAGCTAGGGCTAAAGCCACCTGGAGAGCTTTCTGTTGTGGCTCAACAACTTGGCTCCCGCGCTCATCCAATTAGTCAGGAATGATGCACAATTATGTGCGGAAAAGGAGAGCAGAACCGACCACCTTTCTGCCAGGAATTCAGAGCTCTCAGCACAAACACAGAGCTTTGCTCCAGCCAACTGTTCTTAGAGCCGAGTCCCACTCTGACAGCTTGTGAGAAAGGAAAAAGGTCTTGTTTTGATATAACAAGAGCTCCCAGCTGGAAGACATGGAGAGCAGCGGGAAGGAGCACAGAGCACTGGGCATGGCCACCACAGCACCACCCCTTGCAAGAACCTTCAGCTCCATGAGAGAACCTCATATCAAAAAGATGTAAAAAAATTTGAGGTCTCATTTTTCTTAATTACAGCTGAAAACAAGCACAGAAACAAATCTAATGTAGCAAAATGTTGTTTTACTCACTTCAGAATTACATTTTGAAGAAAAAGCGTCCTATAACCACTACTAAGCTTATCCTTAGGCTTAAAAAAAACAGCTCTGGTAGCCATTTCTCCTTACCTATACCTATAAGGAGTTCATTATTAAACCATTTCAGATACAACTCAACTCTTCTATTATTATTACTTCTACAGTGGAATATTCAGCTTCACACAATCAACTTTCTGGTAGGCATTCAACAGTTTCTTTGTGGTTTGAGGTGCATTTGTGTTTTTTAATTTGGTTTTCATTTTTCACAAATACAGTGCTTTCATATTACTGACAAGACACGCAGACTGTGCACCAATTCATGCACCACCATTATTGCTTTTCTTTTCCAGCTCAGACACCCCCAAGAAATACCGCCCAGGCTCACCACGCATCTACCCCTCCAAGGTTGGGAGCTCAAAGCTACCACCTACAGGTTCAGCTGCCCCAGAGAGCCTGCAGTGATCATCTCACCCAGAAGAAATGGCATGGAGGGAGTGCAGAAACCAACCTGCATCTTCCTTCCCCCCATGCTGGGGTGGGCAGAACTCGCTCCCCGAGCACAGGGCTGCTCTCTTATTCTTCCTTACAGCACGACCGGCTATGCCAGGAAAAACACCAGTGTGGATCCTGCCCAGGTTGGACACAGAGGCCTCATTCACTGCTGTCCCACACCTGTGCTGTCACCGTGCCACGAGGTGCAGAGCGATCAGCCCTGTGCTCACCATGCACGTGACTGCACAGGCAATGCTCACGTGAGACGAGGGATGCCTGCAAAGTGCCGGCTTTGCGCACACACGGCGTTTGTTTCTGCAATTACAAAGGTTCTCCGGTGTTGGGGGGTGGGGAGGGAAGGAGAGGATGGCAGGTCTTGGAGCTGACCTGGAAACTCAGCTAAAAAGGCAAGGAAAAAAAAATAATAATAATAATAATAAAAAATAAAAATGCTATGAATGAAACAGACAAAACCAACCTGCATCCATCTCCCCACCTCAGGTCCCCAGAACACGCAGATGCCCTTTTGATGTAGCACAGACTTCTCCTGCAGCCCTCTCCCCACACCACAGAGCCTTTTGTAACACCCAAACCTCTGTTCTCCTGGAGGGAAACCATCACACGCAGCCCTTCTGAAGAGAATTTCGATCAGTTTACTCACAAACACCAGATAACCATCACGACAAAACCAACAAAACGCTACAAATATCTGTTTTCTCCAGAGTGCCAACACCACATCAACTGCAAACGTTACCAAAGACTCCAGACAGAGCCTGTGGGTAAGAAGCACATCCGTGGGTGCCTGCAAACACTGCCCAAATGTGGGAGTTCTGCTTCCTACCACTGCCACAAACAGCTGCACCAGTCAAGGATTAAAGGATTAAGGAGGAAAAAACACTGACTTCCTAATGCTGTGTATCCCCAGGAATTTATCTGCAGCATTTCACATTCTTGCTCACCCCTCACTTAGGAGCTAGCTGGGGTTTATAGATTGCATTTAGGTTGGTCAGTATTTCAGTTTGCCACCGGAGGCTGAATTCACAAACAAGCTACAGATAAAAGGATGTTCCCACACTCAAAGTCTGCAGAAAAAAAAACCTGATACTCACTTTTAAGGCTTTGTTTCAGTTGATCCCCCCCAAGTAGGGCAGGAGACATGCTGCAGGAGCAGGCAGGCAGCCGATGCTGCCCTCAGAATGCAAACTACCTGCAAAATACTGCTAAAGAAATTTGCCTTTTAAAGTAAGCATCCAAAAAACCACTCATTACAAAAGTGAAAAAAAGCCTGGTTGAAAAACAGTTCTTCCTTTTGGTGACTCTAGAAGACAGCAATGGGAGAAGGGATGTGGCACTGGGACATCGGGGCAGCTTTGCACATAGGAGCCACAAAAAGACTGATGGCTGAAGTGCAAAAAGGTGCTTTCTGCTCTTTCAGTGACACCTTGGATGCATTAGGAGCATTTACAGTGCCAAAAAACTCCAGTATTCAACCGCAATTCTTTTCTCTCTTATTCAAGCAAGTTTCTTCCTCCAGGAACCTCCCAAGTGGTCCAAAAAGCAGCAGACTTTTCTAGCAATGTCTGCGTGCAGAATCAGTGATGTAATAAGTCACAGTCACGAAAAATAGCAATAAAGGTGAGGTCAGATGAGATGAGCCAAAAAAACAGCTAACTTCTCAGAGAAGTGGGGCTGCTGAGGATGCAGGTGGATGCAAGAATAGGGCTGCCTCAGCAATGACCGCAGCACAAGTCCAGCCTGCAGTTCTGGTACAAACACACGTGTGTTATACAAACACACTGCTGTAAGCACTTTTCACATCAAAAACAGAGCTTTTAAAAACACACAGAATAGATCACACCTGAGTGGAGGATGGATCACAGGGGGTTACACACAGCTGCAGACTGCACGACTTTTGGTAGGGCTAGGAGCTGTAGGCAGAGCTCCTTTAAGAGATGCTGTTGGTTTCTAAGTGCATCTCCTCCTTCAGTGCTCAGGAGGCAGCATCGCCCACCCTGTGCTCTCCAACGGATCAGCAACTGTAGCACTGCATCACTGTTACCATGGTAACATAGCCTCATCTCCATGGCAACGGGCTGGAAGTGTGTAAACAAGGAAGTATATATGCATCTCTACATGCACTTACATACACTGCTTTTTGTCTTTTTTTTTAAATAGATAGGCACACACACAGTATTTGCATATCCAATTTTAAGACTGATTTATCACATCCCAGCAACATCCCAGAAGGAGCTGTGTGTGTAGGTGAGAGCTCAATGGCAGAGACGTTTGCAGGCTATTGCTGGGAGGCTCATGTCAGCTAAAAAGAGGCCGAGAAGCAGTTGCTTTATTTCCCTGCTGTGTTATGTCTTACGTCCAAAGGGTTTTTACGAGGGCACGTGTCAGACTGAGCTTTGTTTTGGATTCCTGGATATCCTTCAAAGCATCAGTGCCACTGCCTGCTGCGTGCAGGGGGAAGAAAGGGAGCAGAGAGATGGAAACAAGGGGGAAGACAGAAAGAAAGAAACATATGCTTTGGAAATTCATTGGGATCCAGGAATTCCCCACCCAGCGTGTCCCAGCTCAGAAACAACACACCAGGCATGCCTGAACTCTGCACAAGGCCCACCCTGCTGAGCAGCACAGCCAAACCTCTGCTTTGTTTGCAGTCCTTGCAGTGCCTGCTAAGCATGTGTTTATGGTTAAGCACTTTTGTTGAGTCAGAAACGGGGCTGGAAGTTGCAGTGTGCCTTTATATAAACAGACAGCGCCGATCCATTAGCAGCAATAATTAAAACAACCTCACACATTTGTAAATGTGCTACGTGCATGAATGGTTTTCTTACATATTCAGCTTTCCCCCGTTTCTTGCAGACCTAAAGCAGACAGCTGCTTTAGCTTATATTCCATTCTCTGCATTCATTGCCTAAGATGCACGTTTTCCTCTTGTCAGTGGCTTTCCCCCCCCAGAATCACTCACTGCACACAAGGTGGGCTCAGCCCTTGCTGCCCCAGGCCTGAGCTTCTTGTTTGGATGGAATGCAGAAGACACAAAGCCCAGGAAATGCCACCAACCCCAGGTCAGAGCAGGGCTGTGATGCTGGCACTGCCCTGCTGAGGTCCTTTCCCACCAGCACACTGCACAGCCTCCAACTGCTGACCTTTCATCCCCAAACCTTTGTCCTCTCACTCCATAGGAGCTGAGAAAACACGATTTGTTCAAGGATTGGTCCTTAGGTCTGTCCGTACTGACAGCCCGTGCTCTGCCTTCTGACCACGGACTGCTGGAGGAGCCCTGAGCGCGTTGTGTGTTTGCTCCCTGCCTGCTTCCACCCTGCAAACAGCACCTGCATTGCCTCAGTAACTTTTTCATTTAATTCAGCCTTATTGAAACAGTTTGTTTACTGAAGGTTAACGAGAATGGTACTAATTAGGTACATTTTCTTTCCATATTTTCCTTATAAAAGCACTAATTAAGACATTACACACTCATCAGTGTCAAATGGCTGTTCAGCCCTGCCATCTGCAGCACGTCCCATCTATCTGCACCTTACTCTTCTCTATCTTTTAAATAAACACCCCTTCCCATACCCTTGATTTCCTATAATAAGAGCAAAAATCTGAAATCTGAATTAAATGAATGGATAAGGATTTGAAAAACCATCCTCCACAAACGTGGGCAGAGCTGTTGGGCCCATTGACTCCACTGCCCTGAGCGGGATGGAGGATGGGTGAGAACCTGAGTTTTTAAAAACGCTTTTTTTTCTTTTTTTTTAGAAACAAATTACCTCCTCACCCCCCATTTCTTCAGCTGAGCTCAAGCTGTCACACCGACAACCGCAGCTGTGTCCCACTTGGAACAAGATGCCCCCCACCAGCTTACAGACCAACAGCAATGCCAGCACCTCGGGACATGGGACAAACTGCATGGATGAGGTGAAGCACGGCCAGTGGTTTGAAATACTGTCAGGCTACAAATATCCACGGTTATGAGAAAGAATGGGGTGAGACAGACAGCTGAGACACACTGCCTGGCAGGGCTAAGTGTGCAAAGCAGTGAGTGGGGACAGCAGGGCTGGACAAGAGGACGAAATGCAGCCACAGCCCACGGGCAATTCCCAAATGCAGTTAGGACTTCCACAGCACATGGAAAGACTTGTTCTAGAAGCAGTTTGCACTTCAGCACGGCACTCCTCTCCCTTTGCTGCCTTTCGTTTCCATTTGAACTTCTGTCATTATTGGTACTGGATTTAAGACCGTGGCAATATTTTACGGCTCCATCAAAATGTTGCCCTCATCACTTCTGCAAATCAAAGCCTCTTTCTGTAAATAACAGTAAAAACACAGGGCAGGAAGTTCTTTGCTTTCCATCTGCTTTTCATTACATTACTCAATGCAGCCAAATCTATGGACAATTAAACAGCACAAGCAGACCTACGTTTGTAAAGTCCTTTAAGGCAAAGAGCTTTATGCTGCAGATACAACATGTCCTGGAAGCTCTGCACACCATACTTTGATTAAGGAAAATAAAGTTTGGATGCTGATAAGCTCGTCTTATCAACCCCACATCTACAACTTAACATCAATTCTGGATGAAGGACCCTGACAATGTTAGGGAAAGTCAAAAGCTCCAAGTGGTTCCCTTTAGGATAGTCTCTATTCCAGGGAAAGAGCCAATCTAACGTTTAAAAAGTTTCTAAAGGGAGGAAATTTAGTTTATGTGGATACTGAAGTGCATGGAAAACATCCCACATATGCATGAGCTGCAGATTAAAAGGCATTAAATGCATGGGGTGAGCAAAAAGCAAGCTCTGCATCATCCCAGCTCCTTGGCAGACCCAGCTGCACGCTTTGCAGCAATGCTACTCAAGCACCTCACTGCTGCCCCTGCCTCCCTGCTGCCCATATGGACACGGCAGCTGTGGGAACCCAGAGCAGCAAACTGAAACTCTCTCCTCCCCCCTGATGTTGTCACCCCTTCTCTCTTTCACACATCATATTTTCCCTCAAGTCCTCCAGTTCTGCAACACAACATGCGATGTGCTGAACCACGGGAGGGGGACGGCTCCCAACTCCTTCCAGCTGCCTCCAGTCCCAACGTCTGCAGCAACCAAAGGAGTGCTGGAGCCACCCGCCTCCACCTCACAGTGCACTGACATCCAAGGTGGAAAGGAAACAGGGAGTGCAACGCTGCACCGATAGGGTTATCACAGATTCTGTGTGCAAAGGAAGGGCAGGGGAGGATTGCAGAAACAGCTGCAACATTTGCTCTAGCAGCCCATGCATCTGAACCCTTCTCACTGCGCTGCTTCTGCCTTTAATTGCACGCCTGGAATGACTGCCAGGGAAGGGCAGCAGGGACAGCCTCATGGCTTGGCAATATATCTCATCGTATTACTTTTAATAGGATTCAGGCTTTTGTTATAACTTTGTAGCAAACATTTCCCTGGACTGACGGAGGAAATCCACCCCCCCAGCGTGTTGTTAAAGCCAAAGAGAATTTGTTAATCTACGCTGCTTCATTATCACTCATTAAAGCATAGCAAGAACCTACTCACCAGCAGTCCGTGACATTTCATTGCCTGAGCCATATTTAACAATTTTTAACAATAAACACTCATGATTGTTTCTATCAGCCCAGCCTGTACATAAAGGCTCCCCCATCTACCAGATGAGGGATGACAGAGCACAGAGCAGGGACTGAGCATAGTGCATGGAGCTCAGCACCCAGCAGAAGGAGGTACTGCCCTTGGGGAATGAGCACCTGCTGCACTGCCTCCAGCTGCCAGTGATCTCTGACACTGATCCCAACAAATACATTTATTTGCACGCTCCCAGGAATAACAAAAGCTGCCAAACTGATTTCACTGGTCTCAGCAGCAGGCTGATAACTTAGGGTGCTCATGGCTTCTTACCATCGAACCTGAAAGCTCCAAGTCCTAACACAAGACCTGATAAAATGCCTTTCTGGTAGTAAAAACCAGACTTTACAATTGCATCTGTTTGCAGCATATCAAACCAGCCATCTCGTGAGATAAGATCATCACTGAAATAAAGAAAACAGATGAACACTCTGTTAAGCAGCTCTCCAGCTCAACATGCCTGCTGCAAAATGTTTTGGGACAGATCAGCAATTTCAAGCTGCTTCTCATGGGGCAGAAGATAAACACACACACAGACACTTGTGGACAAGAAACTGGAGAGTAAAACAAAAGCTGCAGCACCAGTAAATTCTATGGACATCCCAGCACCTATAGCTGTAACCACTTCTACCATACGCTAGGATAACAGCAGGAGGACAGCTTACATCTCCTATTGATTTTCCCTTCCATCAGCAGAGCCTGCTGTTGGTTTGCCTGCACTTCACACAGAACCAAAGGGTGGTAGGAGTGGGTGGAGCTGTACCCCCAGAACAGAGGCAATAAGGATCCCCAGTCCATTCTAGCTGACTTCCTCCATCACACTCCAAAGAGAAAGCAGCTTGCAAAACCTGGTTCATCTATCCCATCTCAATCAGCAGAAGCATTTTTGGACCCCTGGAGTGTTCCTTATAGAAAACTACAAACACGAATGTCAAACACCAAGAGCTGGGAAGCTGCATGGATTGCTGCAGGAATCTTATGTTCTCACGTGCCTGAAGCCTTCCAGACCACGCAAGAGGTGAGCACTGCTACTACCACACAAAACAGTTGAAAGACATTTAGCAGTGGGTGCCATGGAGAGAAGAGGAACCTGCAGGTGGTCAACACAGAGAAAGGGCAGCAATGGAACGCATAAAGGATGGTCAACACAGAGTATGACACAGGGGGTACAAAGGAGGTGTTAAACATGGAACACACGATAAAAGACTCCATTTCACTTCACTGCACCTTAAAATGCAACATACATACCTGGCTTTGGCACCGAATTGGTGACAGACTGAGGAACTTTGTCGTTAATTAGTTCAACACACTCACTAGGGAAAAATCCAACCTGTGATAAGAACAAAAAGAGAGGCAGAGTACTGAATGCAGTGTTTCTAAGATCTGAACTGTTCAACCAACAACCACATAATGTTTCCTTCGGGATGTGCTTTCCTGATGCCCCACAACCTCATCCAACACAAACCAGGCTGCATAAAAGTCATCGTTCTTCAAAACGCTGCAGTCAAAAAGTCCACAAACCAAATCATTGTTCTGTTCTCTATGCTTGCACACAGGACAGAGATGGTCAACTTCTGTGCGTGGGGCAGGGAGAGGACAGGTGGGCCACGCTGCTCTACACCAAAGGGGAACTGAAGGGAAAGACTTCAGCTGTGCTCCCTGTGCGTGCAATGAGAAATCTAATGATGAAGCAGGTTGTTCAGCTCTTAGCATCTCAGCCATCTGTACTCATACCTCACCAACACCTGATTTTTTCCACTCTCACAACGGTATATTCACCAGCACTTTGACACTGTATCCCTTTAGTAAAATGGGGCAAATATTTGTGCATGTCTGTGTAAGTCCCACTGCAGAAAAACGTATATTGTCCTGTAGTAAAACAGGGAGAAAGTGCTTTACACAAAGCGTTGCTGAGTGTCCTAATAGCGTGTGCATGATCTGATGAAGGTGGGTAATTAATATTCCTGAAGCATTCAAATTAAGTACATTTAAGCATCTTGTTAGACAGCTTAGATGTGGCTTCAGTTAAAATGAATTCCACCTTAGAACTGAGAAGAGGTTTAGTAACATCTACATGGAGTAAAATGAGTTATTCTGTAAATAACAGAAGAGTAATCTGACTAGAAATAAACCCAGCTATCTCTAGAAGGAGCAGCACAGTGCAGCAGAACCACCTCTAACAAGCAGCAGGACTCCAGGTCTCACTTTGCTCCTGGGCAGCAACACCTGTGTGCTTCTCTCCAGCCCTTCTTCCCTTTGGACCATGGCACAGCACAGAAGAGCAATGGCTGGAGGTAGGAGCTCAGCCAGCAGCAGCATCTCCTGCCCTGTGTCAGATCTGAAAGCATCATCCCAGCCTTGCAGCCATGCTTTGCTCCAGTGCTGCAGCAACACATGGCAAGGAGCCTGGCAGAGGGCTTTCCCATTGGGTCACCTTGTACAACTCCCTTCTGTCCTCGAGCAGAAAGGAACTCTATCTTACTCTGCAATGACTTTCACCAGTAAGCTCCCCATCAGCCAGCAGCAGCACCATGCCTGCTGTGCCATGCCTGCTGTGCCCAGGTGAACAGCTCAGCTCGGGAGATTGCTCCTAGTTCTCCCTGGAGATGTGGAGAAAAATGCTGATTGGCAAATGTGCAAGAAGTACTGCTATTTAAACAGATTACATCATGTGTATTTTAAAACACTGCTCTACGGCTAAGAGCCTCTCTAGGAAATTTCCTGTGCAAGAGATGCAGGATACGACTTTTAAGTTAGGAAGAACAGAGATGTGGAGCGCTGTCTTCCCTGTTTCTTGGTGAATTCAAAATGCCAGCCGTGATTTTTGAAATGAAACATGGCTGGGATGGCTATGTCACTGCTCTGAGACATCTCCAAAGCTCTCCCAAATATAACGTGTCACTTGCTTCTACGTCCCATTTTTTGCCATGTTCAGAACCAATAACTGTAATGAACAATGCTAAGGGAAAGAATTCTCACTTCTCTCAGCACTTACAAACTCTCTGACATGAACTTCCTGCTAACAGAGCTGACAGCTCACATTTTTTTGACTTATTTATCCTGACATTTCTTAATGATCCTCAGGAGATCATCTGCAGGGTCATCACCTATGACTTCTGCCTCGTTCCCACCCACTTAAATGATGCTGCTTCTCCCTGCACGGAAAGTTCTCCATGATTTTGTATAAATACACGAGTTAAGTCCAAGAGTTAATCTCAGCAGATGTAGCAAGGCGCTGTTGGTGCTGGGGCCAGGATTAAAGGATTTGGCACCGTACGAAAATTAATAGCAAGGATAACATACATTTAGATAAATACAAGGTCATGTGAAGGTTAAAAAAATCACTCACGCCTGAACCAAGGGAGGAAAACACACTGCTGCTGCCTGCACACATTTCTACAGCAGCTACCACAGCATTTCTTTGCACAGACTTTGCTAAAACTGGAAGATGCTGGAGGTTTTATGGGAAAGACAAAATAACAGGAACCGCTGTCAGTGTAGGAGGAGGGGATTGCAATGAATGGGAATGGATCAGCAACATAAATGTCAAATAAAATGCTGTTTGAGACATCTTGATTGCATTTTGGTCTTGACAGAGGCTGAAGTATGGATTAAATTTAATTCAGTTTTTTTCTCTCAGGTGTAAATCACAAAGGGTTCCAAAAGGATACGAGCTACTGCTGGTTGCACACATTCTTGTGCATCATTTCGTGCCACCTCCAGCAGCTGGGCAGCTAATGAAGCTATACCCCAAAGTCAGAATTATTAGGAACATCAAAAGGCAGCTGTGCATCAGAAGAGGGCCTGGCTCTGATGATTCAGCTATCTGACACTGATTGAAAAGACAAAGCATGAAGGAAAAGAAGAGGAGAACAAAGAGGGCTGGGAGGCTGTTGATGTGGAGGTGGCTGTAATTTAGGTAACAATCTTACAATGAAAGCAGTGACTCACTGAGGGCATTTGGAAAGAAAAAAGCTAGAGGAAAAACATCTTAAAAATGATTGCACTTTAACCAGGGAAAATGATAAAGAGCCTAACGGGTTGTTTTGTTCTGTGCAGGGTTAAGTACTTTGCAATGCAGTCCTTAGGTCAGACATTGGGAGAAAGGTGCCTGCAACTGCAACAGGAAACAGAAGGACAAATTCCCAAGGAGTCAGTTGGGCTGGCAAAGCACAAACCATCCTACATCCTGAATCAAAGCTGCCGTTCAAATGGAGCATATCTGCACCCTGCCAGGTCTGGTTTCTCCGGACACCTGTAGGCACAAAAGGTCATCGATGGTCACAGCTTTCCAGGTCAGGATGAGAGATCTGGGAGCTCACCAAACAGAGCAATAAAAGCCTTCTGGTATTCTGAGGGAAGGACAGCCCTGGCAGCCAGCTGCAGCACTCCTGGAAGGACCTCTTATTGCCTGGGATTCCATTCACACTGTCTTCTTCTGGCGTGTGCCTCCCCCACACAAGAGGTGATTTTAATCCAGGCTCACGTCCTGTCCGCGTGCTTTCCATTAAAAATATGCATCAGAGAAAAGAAAACAGCGAGATGGAGGTACGACAAGTCTGAAAGATGCTGCATACGACGGCCCATGGCTCCTTGCAGACGACTGCATTCCCACTCAGCTGCATTCCTGCAGCTTTCTGTTACACATCCTCCATCCCGCAGTGTGAATTTGCCATGCAAAGCCATCACCTGAAACGCTTCCCAAATACTTCCATCACAGACCAGACTGCTACAAGATATTCCAAAAACTGGAACCCACCAACCACGGGTCGTCCTACAGCTCCTCCTTGTGCCAGTCCTGCCAGAAGCACAGCCACCTGTGCTACTGACAACCTGCTTGGAGATAACAGGAGGCAGTGCTCAGAGCCTCACCCGGGGAGCTCCATACCACCAGCAATGCACCGGTGTGCATTTCACAGGCTGCATGACATTACAAGCAAGTCTTTGCTCCCTGCAGCACAGACTGATATCAGAATCTCAGCTATCTGGCAAGACGGACTTGGTTGATTAATTTTATCAATTAAAGTGACTGGCTCAGCAGATTGTGATCATTTTTACAATGGCTGTTGTTCCTAAATGGGAACAGAATTGTTTACCTGGAATCAACTCTGTAAAGGTCGCACAGTTTTACCACTTCTCTTGTATATTACAGAACAAAATCCTTCCCCTATATCCTCTTTTTTAAAGCGTTAATTGATGGCTCTGAACTGCAATACATCCCTAGGCCAGGTGCATCAACACCAGAGAAATACCCCACCCTTATGAATTCTCTTTTCACTGCAGCAGTTTGTGGGATCAAAACCTGCGTTACATCAGGGGACTCACTTTGTACACACTCAGGGCTTACGGGCCTTGAACTTCAAACACAGGTTATAAAACCCTCTCCTCCTCCTGTACAGCAACTGTACTAGAATTTGCATCTCTTGATAGCTGTCACAAAAATGACAAATGCTTCCCAAGCGCTCATCGACGTAACTTTATGCAATGAAGGCACGACAGGATCGCTCTGACCTCAGGCACAAGGCAGTGGCAAATTGCAAAAGGGCTCCCTTGACTCTCATGTCTTTAATCAGCAGTGCTGCTCTTCACATCGAGTCACAGTTTCTAGCAGCCCGATGGCAAGCGGGGAGCTTGCACTGACTGATGGAACCCACATCCTACGTGGGGACAAGGGGCACCTGCCAGCAATCAGCTTTGTGCATAACGGCTCATACACATATCGCAGTGTATTTCTGTTTTCTCTTACCAGTGCACTCAAGAGTTAAATACAGCGTAGTCTGATCACTGCAAGCAGTGCTAGAGCACTTCACTAATCATTAAGTCAGAGCAGCTTGGACATCTTAGCGAGATACTATCAGAACACCCACCCCAGACATAAAGGCAACAAAAGCTGTATGTATCTCAGGTGCTCTCTAACGAGACAGGAACACAGCTCTGTATGTAGCATTCCGTGCAGATGGGATCCAACTGCTCACAGCCCTGGTATTAATGACAGCAGAACCACAACCGAGTCTGGCACAGAGAAGTCCATCTCAGTACACCAAGAAGGCTTTCTAGACCCAAACATACAAGTGTGGTCAGTTCTGACCCCCTCCAGCAGGAACTCAAAACCCCATCTACTCAGAGGAGCGACAGAACAAATGTTCTTTCCTGCTTGGAAGGGGCTGAAACTCCTGCAGTGTGAGGAGACAAAGTCAGTTCCCCCCCTTTCAGCAGCTTTGGCACTTTGTTTTGCAAATTAAGGCTTTTTTTTTCTTTTTCTTTTTTTTAACTTATTCTTAATAAGCAGTTCCACTGACCAGAGTAACAACTCTGGAGAAGGAAAGCACCGTTTAAACTCAGAAGTTTTGGTACCTAAGTCACAGATAAGTTGCAAACTGAATCTAAATCTCTCTGCTGGCATTTACAGAGAGCAGCAACCTTAATGCTTTCCAATAAATGGAGACATGAAAGCACACACTAGTTGGCCTCTCCAAGCCAGTGGCAGTCTGACCAGCTGCCTTTGTCTGAGCCCTTCCCATTCTGCCTGAGCTAGTTTTAGATAGTGGAAAGAATGGTATAACCTGAGTAACTGTCAGCTGCCTCAGACAGGGCTCAGTTAAAGCTCCCCTAACATCAGGCCATGCATCAAAGAGTCACAGCTGTCCCTGCTCTGCACAGTTGGTGAGGAGACCATTTCCTACAAAGACCACATTTCGTCTAGCCCAAGCCTAGGGCAAAAGGAAAACAAAGTCCTCTTACACCAGCACAGGGGAACTGCTTGTGTTCACAATCCTGCGCAGGCAGAGCAGCTCTAAGCTGGGACTTCTGACTTTATTTAAGGTGTGCTATCAAGGCTGAAGCTTGTGCCTACCTGAAATCCATGCTTGCCCCTCCACCAGGTGGTCAGCTCCTTTGGTGGCATATCAATAACAGACACAATGTCTCCCACCTGCAAGAGATTGGCAACATCAATCTCGGCTTCAGCACAGCCAGGAAGGAGGAAAGCACAAAGGGCTGCATTTCTTCTGCGCTGCAAAAACTGTAGAACTTGTGAGCAATTGCACCAATTCAGCTTTTAAGGCACCTGCCTTTGTAAAACTGAAGTTGGAGGTAGAACTGCAATCCCAATGCTTATATTAATACAGAGACACCAACAAACTGCCTGCATCCTGCACTGCATGCATCTGAACGTGGAAGATGACAGACCCATATGTCTTTCTGATTAGCTCCATCATAACTGCCCTGATTTGGAATATGAACAAAGCCCTGGCAGCAATAGATTATCACTACTATTTTTTACTCCCTGTGCTGTGTTGCTGAGAATGTGATCACAACAAAGCTCCTCTGGGCAGTAACTCTTTTCCTTTACCTTTTTTTGTATGACACAGGGAATGCTCCGTTGATGATGCCATGGTGCACAGGGCAAAACACACTGCTTTGGGATAGAAGAGCCGGGTGCCCAAGGATTGCAGGGCCCGCTGCTCTGGGCTTTGCCTCAAAGCAGCTCCTGCTCTGCATCAAGCACGATTTCCAGAACAGCTACGGATTATTGCCTGTCTCCTCAGTACCAAATTTTTGACAGTCTGGTTCTTCACTTTGCACGGGAGGAGAAGTTTTTAAAAACTTTAGAATAGGGATATAGACTGCATAGAACTGGCCTATGAATAATTCAGTTGGCTTGTGTCCATGTACACACATGTGTGGACAGCCATCCTGAACGGATTTAATGCACTTAAGACACTGTGTGTGCAGGGGCTGCTGTTGCTCAGAGACCAGGCTAGAATACTTGGCAGTGATCAAAAGATACAAATGCCAAGTAAAGCTGTATTTTGTAGATGACTGAACTCCTCACTGTATCCAACCCACTGCAAGTCTAATATCAAATGGAATCTTCTAAGCTTCATCTCACCAAACATTACAGGTTGCCCAAGGAGGCTGTGGGTGCCCCATCCCTGGAGGCATCCAAGGCCAGGCTGGATGTGGCTCTGGTCAGCCTGGGCTGCTGGTTGGTGACCCTGCACACAGCAGGGGGTTGGAGCTGGATGATCTTTGAGGTCCTTCTGAACCCAGGCCATTCTATGATTCCAAAGGTATCTGAGTATATTCCTGATGGGTTCACACATTACGCTGTACTTGACAACAAGGAATGCCAATGCCTTTCACTACTTACCTCAAAGGAGAGCTCATCCGGTGCCTGGGCAATGTATCTCTTAATAACATGGGCAGCAGCAATAGCTGGAATGTTAATAGATGACTCTTCATGGACCAGCAGGTGGTTCCCCTTGTTATCAATCTGAAACAAAGAACACAGGCGGCTGTGAGGCAGCTGAGGACAGGCGAGGAGGCATTTTATTGGTGCTCGTACGTGGCAGAGATTTCAAGCTGATTCACAGAGACAGCACAGCTTGGGGCCCCCCAGAGCAGAGCAGCACAGAGAGGCATCACAGAACACAGGAAACAGAAAGAAAGGGGAAGAACAATTCATGGAGTGTATTTCAGAAGGTCGTATACATGCCCTCCATCCACTTAAGGACAAAAACACCACATCTGTGTACAAACAGTAGCAAGACAGTGGATGCTTACACCTCCCTTTCACACTTAGTTGTATTGGTTTTATTCTTAAGCATTTAAAATGACAATACAAAAAATGGATGCTCAAGGAGAAGTGCAGAATAAGGGGGGAAATGACGTCAATTGGAAACTTGTGACACTTCCAGTTTTCACCCACCCTTTTATTTCTTTTTATTTTAAGAAAACATGGCTGCATCCCTTGCTGCTACCAAAATTTCCAGATTTTTGTGCTCACGTAAAACTCTGCAAGAATCTCAGTTAATTGAAAAGGTGTTCTAGGAATTCAAACTGCCCTGCAGCAATCCCAGTGGCACTTGATGCAATCTGTAATTCCACTGGGCTGCTGTAAAGACTATCACAGCTTCAGTTTTGTCTCTAATTTTCTTCCTCCCTTCATGCTGAGGAGGTTTCCAAGATTCGTTTCATCCCAAAGGATTTCATGGAGAGGAGCACATCTGCAGGGAAAGCTGCAGGAAAAGCACTCAGTCCTTGCCATGAGCATTTAATAATGAGTTGCAAGTCTAACCACAGTTGCTTCTGCTCCTGGTGTGCAGGAATATCAGCAGGCAAAGCAAAGACACATCCATCCCCACCCAGACTGATCAGCAACGGCACTGATGCACACAGGTGGCACTGCCCACTGAGCCCCATTCTCTCCTGCACCCTTTGTCCATGAATGTTGATTGTTTGAGATGGTAGAAGGCTGTTAAGAGGGAAATCAAAGTTACAGCTGCAACCCACGAGATGCAAACAGTGCCACTGCAAGCACAAAGCAAGCTCTGTTGAGCAGCTCGACCAACAGCGACGGCAAATGGGAGCACATCATATTTATTGTTTCTGCAGCTATAACAAGGGAGAAGGAAAGAGGACAAACACCAGAAATGAGTGGAAACGCCCCGAAAAGGAGTGTAAGCTGTCCACTTCCTGCAACCCATTCCTCAGAGACCTCATGGACAGGACTGAGGTGGTGGTCGGCTGATGCAACCCTTGGTTCATCAAAAGTGCCACCTTCCTTTGCTTTGTGAAAATGAGGATGACACCTTCGGGTTATAAAACCCAAGCAGGATAGGACAGATGCCTTTGTTATTAATGCCTGTTAATAATGCCTGATCTGATTCTTTTTGTACTACACCCGTAGTGAGGACATTAAGCTTTAAGGACCGCTTTTCAGTGACAGCCATGGATCTGGAAGGTTTATATCTCTCCTGAAAGGCAGGAGAGCACATCTGTGGCTCACTCTGCTGGCTGAAGTCGGGGACCAAAGAACAACCAGAGCTTCACTCCGTACCTCCATCCATGTCAGGGCAGGCCCACAGTTGATCTTATTGCATGCGATGGCCGACAGACGGGACAGGTAAGCCATCAGCGTGTGGGTGACAAGCTGCAATAGAAAAGGAACACACAGAGTTAACACAATACAGCTTTGAGAGACTCCTTCAGAATCAGCATTAGTTATCCGTGGGCACAGGCTGGTGCTACAGAAATAACATTCACTTTCCCAAAGAAATCTGCAGAGCACACCGTACTCAGTATTGCAGTGACTACGTGAAAAGAAGTGCCTGAAGCAGCAGCTCCCTATGAAGGCAATGGGATTTTGATATAAGATATGTAGATTTTTAGTAATTTCTCCCGAAAAGACACCTTGAATCTACAGCCCTCCTCTCACGGTGAATTTCACACTGATATCGTAAAAGAGAAGCCAGGGAGTTCTTCCCAAAGCTTCCCTGCCAGTGTTATGAAGCAGAATTACAGCGCAGAGTTTGTAGGACTGTTTGAAATGGTTCTCCTCGAACATCTGTCCAAATGTGGTCAATTCAAAACAGAAATGATCACGGGACAGCACGCAGCTGCAGGGTGGCATTGCACAAAGCAGGAGAGCCGCTCAGCATCCTCTGTGCTCACAGACAAGGTGCAGATCTTCAGCCTCTTGGCACAAAGTACACACCGAAGTGGCATAAAGCACACACTGAATGCATTTGATCAGCTGCACAAATGAAGATTTAAGAGGAAGGAATGATTACAATATAATTATTAAATAATAATAAAAAAAAAAAAGCAGGAATTCATTATCCTGAGTGCTGCTTCTTCTGTTCAATTTAAGAGACGAGTAACTTTAAATTCTCTTCAGAAGGAACTTGCGTGAAATCAAAGCAACCAATAAATCACATCATCTGCTGAGCAATAGAAGGGCATTATTGACCCTCTGTACTGAATGGCAGAAGCCCCACAGTCTGCAGTAGAGGACTGATTTCAACCATTGTCTGCAGTTCTAAAGCAATCAATCCTCACCCAGTTGGCACTGAAAGAACACAGACACTGATTTACAGATCCTGGATAGATTCTGCTTTGAACGCTCAGAACGGCTTCAATTTTCTGATCTCCCATTTCAGCCACGCACCGCAGACAGGCAACATTTCCCTTCTGACTGAGCAGTCAGGGTCGGTCCGTAGCTGTATGTGATGGCAGGGGGCAAACACACAAGCACAGGGCTCAGAGACAAGTGACCTGTGAAACGAAGCAACGGGCCCTGCCTGTAACTGGGATACAGGCTCTTCCCACAGCCAGACTGCAGCCCAACAGAGGCGGTTTTGTCACGCTCTGCTGGCTCAAATAACCCTCTGTGGCCACACATTGCATTGTCTCTCTCTCCTTGCCTTTCAAAACGATGCAGTCAAGATGCACCTGCTACTTCCCAGCAAATTATTCCGGACATGAATGAATCACCCAGTTATCCAACAGCAAAGGAGCTGAAGGATTCCAATTATCAGCACGTGAAGTCTGTGTGACAACAAAAGAAAAACCTCTTGCTCACGTTTAAAGACAATTTAAATATGACACTAACACAAATGTTCTTAAAAAGATAACTTCAGTGATGCTGGGGCTATAAATATAATCCAGCCTTTCAGTGCTGTGGCTGCAGAGCAGCATCACTCCCTAGGAACGTCGACTGCGTTAAGTCAGCAAATACCCACAGCACTGGGGAAAGCTTCCCAAGGCAAACCAGCACCCTGGCTGAGGCACTGACAGCACAGCCTCCTCTCCATAGCTGCACATCCAGAGGTAAGGACTCGCAGGCCGTTTCCCTTTAAAGCCATTGAAATGAAGGGCTGGAAATGATGCCCCTCTCTCATTCCCCGAGCTGGGAACTTACCTCTGGGCTGTCCCTCAGCACGTCGGAGCGGGGCAGCTCAGCGAGCTGGGAGAAACGCCGATCATAAATGCAGAGATGGAGGTGCTTGTCGAGTACTCGGAAATCCTCGTAGCTGCGTTTCACGATCCAACTCTTCCCCTGCACAGAGAGAACGGCCCCATGCAGTTACAGACCCACCAGGGCTGCGGGGATGAGGGAAGTGATGACCCTGGCAGAAGTAGCGGACAGCTCTGGAGGTCCGGTTTTGCAAAGCATTTGGAAGTGCTGGAAGTGCCTCGGCCATATTTACGTGTGTTCATTTGCATTGTATGCGCTGTTCTAATTACACACCCGTGGGTCTGCACGCGGCCCCGCGGTTGTGGGACCCTGCAAAGCTGTGAACGGCCCCATCTGATGGATTTCTGCAGCTTTTTTGTGAGCAAGGCCTCTTTGCACAAATGTAAATTACAAAATGGTTGTAGGAACAGTTTGACATCAGATCCTGCGCCGGGTGAAGAGCGTGCAAACAAGGATCTGAAGGCAGCACTGGGCTTGCAACATTTCTGTAGGTGCCTCGGGGAAATCTCCAGCTGACTTTAAGGGGAAACAAAATCTATGATGAATAACAGCACTACGTGAAAATTTACTCCTGAATGCATATCATTTCCCCAATTAAAACCATTGACAAGATGCACACTGCTCGAGGAGACAAGGAAGGGGCCATGGCAGCGCAGCATAATTTACCCTGTGAAGCTTTTAATATCTAATGACTATTTCTACATGTTTCATGGCCTATTATGATCAATAAAAAAAAACCAAAACATAGCAATAATGCAGCAGTTTGCAGGTCAGAGCTCTTTATGAACGGTTAATCCTCCCATGCAGCCCAGAAGATGATGCTATTTCAGTTTTACTCTGAACCAGTGGCCATGGACATCCACAAACCTCCCCTCCTTCTATTCCATGTGCTTCTTCAACCTTTCTTTTCCAGAAACAACGGTGTGGCCATATTCAAAGACATCCCTGTCAGGTTTCCCATAGGGCCATGGAAAGGACAGCAGCAGAGCCAACAGCCCAGCACTGAAGATGTCAGACAGAGGATCCATGCGCTCCAAATTCCACAAACACCAACCAAAGTGTTGCTTTTCTACTAAGAGCCAAAGCTTGCAGAGCAATTGTAAGCACACAGCCCATAACCCAGTGCAGTAGCTATTTTCCTCCAAATTAATTTAACTCTGAATTGTGTCCCATACCTATAAACTCTGCTTTCAATACCATAAGAAGTCATTTGTATTTCACAAGCTTTCAGAGGGAGTATCTACACAACGCATAAATTCCTCCTAATTTCTCTAAGTCACTTTACTTACAGTCTATAGGAGTAAAAAAAACCAACAACCCAAAACAGGACTGCAAGTTCTGCCATCTCTTTTTTTGCAAGTAGGCTGTCTTGCTCTTGGGTAAGTTGCCAGCATGACCTTCAGCTGAGCATGGCTTGGTCACCAGTGTAGCAAACAGCAGACTGAGAAATCCCTGCAATCTGCTCTTCGCTTCTGTCCACTGCCCCTACCCAGCACAACCCATCTCAGCATGACCTCCTTTGTTGCCCATGCCAAAAACAAACCTATTTATCCAACAGTCACAATTCCGTCATTCCCAACATTTGGATGGTAAATGTTGGACTGTGGATTCGCAGCCTTGCTGTCATCCGTGAAGCCAGCAGGAGGTAAATGCAGAGGACAGGACGGGGGGTCAGGCAGTGGGGCAGGGCATGCAGGGCAGCCTGCAGTGCCAGAGCTCTGCTCACGTGCCATGAGAAGCATCCATCCCCTGCCCAACACAGAGCAAAGCTGCTGGCAGTGCCGAGATGCTGAGTAACCAGCAGGGACAGCTTACCTCGAGCAGCAGAGCTCCTGGCCCCTTTTTCTCTCCCAGAGGTTCCTCTTGTGCTGCGCAACCCCTGTCGCAGTGTGAGCCTGGTGCAGGAAGGTAACCCAGAACCCCTGCTCCTTTTCCTTCCAGCTGCAGCAGCCCCGCAGCTGCTAAGCAACAGCTGAGCTCACCGTGCAAACTGCAGCCTGCGGGCAGGGGAGCTGCATGTGGGGAGACAGAACTGCTGCAGCCCAGCACCCAACACAGCCTGGGCTTTAGGCTCTCGTGCATCAGGGTCACAAGAGTCTCACAGGAACGGGATTCCTTCCATCCCACCCAAAAGGACACTGCCTGTGGTGTGCTGGGAGGGAACACGGATTCAGGAGGAAAAACCACACATTTCTACCCAGCAGAAAGTTATCCCAGCATCCTAAATGCATTTCCCAGTGACCCACAGCTTAAAGCCTGCCATAAATAAATTAAAAAGTGTACTCACAAAAGCTCTGAACTGTTCTAACAGTTGGGTGAAACAAAGTTCGTGCAGATTTGGAGCCTGAATTATATACACTTAAGCAGAAATAAGATGGCCATATTTACAAGGGATGCAATTACTGTACAGGAAGGAAGCAATACAGCAATCCAGAACAGAAGTGGTCCGTGCTCAGTGCTTCCCCACAGCTCTCCAATGCAAAAACTGTAGATCTTGCTCCCATTTCCTGAAAATTCTCAAGTTTCAGAAGGGTCTCTTTTTTAATATAGAATTAATAACACAGCAGAATCAAGAGACCAACTGTTAATTCAGTCCCGTGTTGCCAACCTCATGTTTGCAGCTAAGTGTTTCACAGCAAAGCTAAGCACTACTGATGCCTCGAGCAGAGAGCATCCATCCACAGGAAGCAGAAATGGCCCCTTCCTATTTTATTTCCATATTCAAACCAGTGGATGACCACCATCTAATTTCCAATTGCAGTTGCAAAGCTTACTGATGGCCCAGATGCAGACAAGCATGTGATATCCCATTAACTCCAATAGGATGCAAGGGTAGGGGTGAAGCTAAGCACACAGACAAGTGATTTCCCGAATTCAGGCTTCCAGTTACAAACTGGCTATGACACATTTCACAAAGACAAGAAATCAAGTCCCAAATGAAGATGTCAGTGATGCCAAAAAAAGGAGCCATCACTGTGTTTAAAAGGAAAAAAAACCTGACTGCTGACTTTGACACAGAAACACACAAAACTTTGAACAAAACCAAAGGTTTCTTTTGGAATTTCATTATACAGAAAAATCCACTTTGACGGTTAGGGAATTTCTCACAAAATGGAAAATTTAGGTTCATTTCTTCCCCTATTACAGCCTGATCTTCCATTCTCTCGTGCTCTTTCAGGCTGTGTAGGACTAAATGCATCATGAAAGACTGGCAGGGCTTCAGAATATTGCACAGAGCTCCTGGTTTTCTCCCATAATCAAAGCAAGGAGTGTCATGCTAGAAAAATGATTTGAAATTACCCAAGTGATCATTTAGATTCCACGGAGCCAGAGATTGGAACCTTCCATCAGTAAAACCACCACTCTGAGATCACAGATGGTAAAAAGGCTGCATGGGCTGCACCTCGCAGGAAACAGAGGGACAAAGGTTCCGAAGCACAGCTCCACAAGCAGCACTTACAGCCCTGCTGCCCAAACAGCCCAAGGAGGAATGGTGTGCAGCCAAGAGATGCTTCCACGCTCCTCAAACACAGCAGCCCAGCTGGTGATGCTCCCTGCTCCCTTTTCCCAGCACAGGAGCCAGCAGTGCAGGGCACAGCGTTTCCTCGCCTCCACGCCTGTGATGTGATTCACTTAAAAAAAACCTGATGCACCCAAGTTTTATAATGCATTTACAGATAACGCTGTCCCTGCCGTGTAAAGGAAAGTAAAGGACCGTTTCCAGCTGAAAGTGTTTAAGCCTGCCCAGATACCCTTTCCTTTTGTCCATCAATGCATCTTCCAGGCAGACAGGGTGCTATACTGGGCTCCAGCACGCTCAGCCTTCCTGTCCCACGGCCCGAGGCTGTTTTCTCTGCAGCACCTACCATTTATTTATGTTAAGGCAGGAGCAGACCTTTCTCTTCTGGTTCAAATGCTCCGTTCCTGAGAGAAATCACACCAACGCTCCCATGAACCTCACCAGCCCACGTGGAGACTGAGAGCAGGGAATGAGATGAAAGAGCATGGCAAAAGTCACTGCAGTTTGACCCTGCAGAAAGGGAACACCACGGATTGAATAGCTGGGAAAGAGCCAGCACCCACCAGAAGGGTTCAACTCAGCCGTGTGGTGACTTTTACAGCTGGCTGGTCTCGGGCTCTGTGTGTTATTCCAGCTTGACCCTAAAGCCTTTTCTTTTTTTTTTCTTTTTTTTTTTCTTTTTTTTTTTTACTTTTTAATATGAGTCACACTGGAAAACGGCTTTAGAAATTCAGCCAAAACAGAAAACAAGACTGATCAAATCCGTTCCGAGCTGGGGCTGTAGGTGGCTTTATCCGAGCTCAACACCATTTACCAGATTGTCCCGGGTGATTTCACACCTTCCAGCACCATTATTACAACCTCAGGAAAATGATGAACTTTAAAATGTAAAGGAAGTTCGTGCTAAGGCAACATGAAGCTGCTTTACCTCTGAATGCAAGCATTCACCCAGCAGCAGCCTGAGGCTTCTCAGCTCACACACTGCCAGGCTCCCCTCCAGCCCAGGGAGGGATGCTCACTCATTGCTCCCAGTGCTGCCCCTCAGCAGGAGCTCCCATATTTATCTGGTGAACCCTTCGTAGCCTTATTCCACAGAAGAAATCGATCTCTTTCAGCGCTAATTATCCATTAATTGCAATCAGCAGGAAAAAGAAAGGCATCTCAGTGGAAATCACTGCAGCTCTCCTCTCTTAAATGTTGCACTTCCTAGTGCTCTCTGATTCCAATTACAGATAGCAACATCAGGAACATGCTGGAATGCAAGGCTGCCCAAGATCTGGTTGGAATCATAGCAGCACCATTCCACTTGCACCGACCTATTGGGGAACTGACCACAGCCAGACATGTGCAGCTTTCTGGGTGCTTCTCCAGCACTCAGCAGAGCAGCTTTGCCTGCAGCCAGCAGCACAGACCTGGCTCAGGCTTTGGAGGCAGCTGGTTTTGGACAGGCACAGAGAAGGAAGGGCACGCTAAGACTGAGCACACACCCCACGTGTATGGCACTTGAAATCTTAACCACCCCATCTCCATCCCATAAGCAAGCCTATCTCTATATGGCAGGCTGGCAGAGAGTGAACTGGAAGCAGGATTTACAATTCTCACCATGTGAATGAAATTCCCTGCTCTCCTGACATGGTGTAATTCAAACAATTTGGTAACAATCGCCTCCTGAATAAAATCACACCATCGGAGCAAAGGGTCACAGAGACACAGGGGGTGAAGGGGAGGGCATGGGGGAACAGCTTGTCTGCATTTCAGAAAATTAAAGTAAGAACCAACACGGACACACAGCCACAGAGGAAATGCTCTGAAGCCACTAATAAGACCAACTGCAATGGAACAGGAACCAAAATGCTACCAGCATCCCACAGGTAGCAAGGCAGCGAGTGAATGCACAGATAGCTGCTGATCATTATAAGGACTCTGGATGCACTGAAATACAAAGCTGCCTTTTCCCTGTGCCCACAGTGTGCTATTATCTACTGGGCACAGAACCACAGAGAAGAAACACTATTTCATGGAAGTAAGCGAGCACCACACAAAACAGCACAGACAGAAAAGCTTGGAACATGACTTCCCTGAGGTCAGTAAACCAAACCAAATCAAAAAAGCCCTTTCACAATGACTTGCCTGAGGTCAGCTACACTGACAGCAGCTTAGACAGATACAGAACTCGGTATTCTTGCATCTCATTCCTTGGGCATAAGACTGAAGCAAACAGCAGATAATTTTTTCTTTGAGCCATCAAGGAACAGAAGCAAGGTTTTGTTAAAATTAATCGCCAGAGAGCAAAGATTCTGTAGGTCCCAAAGCAAGAAACTCTGAAAAACAAACCAACACAAACCAGCCAGGTTACAGCTGCCATGAGGAGCAATGAAACAGGTCAGAGAGCCCCACTGTAAGTCAAAGATGCGGCTGACCAAAACTCCAGGAAAGCAGATAAAAATGAGAAATGCTGTTTAGGAAGCAGAGAAGGAGAAGCAGCACTGACTGAACTGGAGCTGCAGCTAAAATGGAAACATAACTGCTTTGCTGGCAGCTGCACGTACCATTTTCAAGAGATAGATTGGTGCCAAGAGTTAGGAGACAAAGCATTGCAGACAGGCCATCCTTAATAGCTAATATCCCTGGTGGGGTCTTTTGTAAAGGAAAACCCGCGAGTTTAAAATAAACACAGTACTTTGAAAAACCACAAATTGGTTAAAAAGGCATCATTAGACAAGAAGAAAGTCGGCCTCCATCATCTGTCCGAGCCTCGGCTCATGACTGCAAACTTGCTCTGCAGCATTCAAAAGCATCAGTTTGCAATATGTTTAAGGCCTGTATCCCAGCCTGCCTGCAGTGGGCAGCTCTGGAGGCTCACAGGGTCCCCTCCATGGCTAAGGAAGTGGAGAAGCCTACAGGGCATTGACTTGTTTTGTGTTTCAAATGCAAATCTGCACCCACTACAGTCAGAAGATAAATGTTTCCTATCTTATTGCTCATTTTGTGTTGTGTCAGTTATGTTATGCTTATCAAACCAGAACAAAACACGCACGTGTGAATGATTTCCCTTTTTGCCTTATGCTTGCTTAGCAAGCAGCTGGGTTAAGAGCCGACAGCTCTGCCGTGAAGGACAAAGCCCAAAGTTCTCACCACCTCAGCTTCCCCATGTGCCTCACAAAGGGCCACAGTAAAACAAACCACTACAGAGGTGCTGTCCTTTTTCAGTGGCACTCTCACACAATGATCCAATTTAGCAAGCTGCTAAATGCAGCATAATTTCGTTGTCAAGTCTTGAGTTCCAACTGTGACATCCAAAGGGATTCTCTTCGTTCTACTGTACGTGCAGTCTGTAAGGCGAGCTACAAAAGTCCCTTAAGAGTAAAAATATTGACATTTCCTTGAGAGAAAACTGGATGCACTGTTAAGGCTCTTGCTGATCTTACAGCCAGGAAAAAAAAACCAAAAAAGCAAGCTGCCAAGTACAGCATCTCCTCTCTACAAAGCTGAAATGGCTCCTGCTTGGCCCAGATGCTCAGGTAAACCAGTCCTTCATTTTTAAATGTAATGAGTCAAAAAACTGCTGAGTGGTGGGATGTGGGGTGAACTGGCCACGTTCAGCCCCTTTCCTGTAGCACTTAAAGCAGCTCTGCAGCCTGCAGAGCATCACACTGCATCGAACTTCTGCCCCAAGCAGCTCCCAGCTTTCCCAAGTAAACAGACACAGCGCAACTGCCATTAGAAACGCACACGTGTTCAACCAGCACAGGAATAAACACTGATGCAAACAAGAGAGACAAGAACGTCCACCACAGTTCCCTTTAGCTGGGATATGAACCAAACCCAGCTCTTGGAGTAGAATTGAGGATGAAGAGCTCCTCTGCAATGCATTTCCACTTGCTGGGCTGAGGGCAGGAACTGATGTCTCCTCGCAGCACTCAGAGCCAACTGCTTCCTTCCATTTGTGGCAGGCCCTGCCTCGTCCACACAGCCCCATATGACAGCCCCAGCCCTGCCAGAACGCATCGCTCACACAGGGAAACCGCAGTGGCTGCCCTGTCCTCTTAGATTGCAGCTCTGAACTGCACTTTTGCTTCAGAGCTAAACAGAGCGCAGCGCAGATATGAGGAGATGGACCTCTGTAATTCAGAGCTTTCCTTCTGAACGCAAAATGCTCACAGGACGTGACATGAACAAACCACCATAGAATCCTAAAAGCCTCTGCTGCTTCATGGGACAGGACAGAGCAAGCCTTGGTCTTCGAAGGTGTACACTTTGGTACACTGAAGGGGCAGCCTGAAATGCACCTCCGTGTGCAGCTGCCAAAGGAATTCACCTTAGCACAAGCAGTTCTGTAACAGAATTCATCTCTGATTCAATGTTGCTCGATAAACCGTTCAACCCCAAATCCATGCACAGGTACAGCCCCGCTACTGCATCTCAAGCATTCAGAATTAAGAAAGGACCACACTGACCCCATTTTTTTCAAAATATGTGTTTAAATGGAAAAGAAAAACAACAACAAAAAATAAATCAGAGTGCTGTAAAAGGGAAAACTTTAATAGCAAATCCCAGTTGCTTTTCATCTCTTGCTACTGGTGCTCAGTCTGCTCTGTGGATGGGAACGGAGGGCAGGATGGGTCCCCCCAGGCTGGGCAGCTCACACAGATGCTGCTGTTGGTTGGGGCAGTGCTGCTTTTGGATTCACGACACTGTTGCAGCACAGAAGGCAGCAGCTAACTTCTGAGGAGCACAAATACACTGTGAATGACAAAAGTGAGCAAATGACTCTTCCACCCTGGGAACTGAGCTATCTCAGAGTCATATATAAACCCCACGATGAATGGGGAGGGTAAGGTGCAGCATGCTTTAACAGAAGGGAAAGGACACAGCACAGCCTTATCTGATGGATGTGAGTGCTGCCCTACCCAGATCGCTGCTGGGTGGCTAAGCTCCAAAGCACAGCCTGTCAGATCCTCGTCCTTAACGATTATCATCCTAATTAATGAATGGATTTATCCTCGAATATTATCGTAACAGCTACAGAGAAATAGACGGAGATGTTAATTATGTCATTCTTAAAGGCTTCTCATGCAATTCAATTTCTTCTCTCTTTTCCCTACAGATGCTACTCCACTTTCAGAAAGCCTGGAGCAGACCCAAGCCTGGAGCAGACACTACACCTTGCCAGTGCTCTGTTAGTGCCTGAGCTTTGAACACAACCCAACCACTCCATCCAGGCTGCTTGCCAGCTTCGTACATTCTTTATTAACCCCACCCACTGCTGTCACTTCGCTTTTATTTATCGCTACTGAGAGCAGAAGGCATGCAGTGTATGACCTAAGATCAACTGTTCAAGCACAGCACATCAAGGGATGGATTAGCGGTGCAGGAACAAGGAGTTCGGTTGCTTTCTTCTGACTAACACAGAACAACCTTTCTCATCCGAGAAATGCTTAATGCTTAAGAGGTTCGAGCACGTGAGAGCATCTGGAAGGACAGGCAAGAAATATTTGATCCATGAAGGCTCACAGTCAGGATTTTAAATGTTTTGGGGAGAGTTACCAACAGGTACCAGGTGTCACAACAGGGATTTTCAAGCACGTGAGCATTTCATTTCAAGCATTTTTTTCAGGCAAACTGGTTGGTGAGGCTGTATTTCTCCAGGCACTTTGCTGCAGTCATCTTCAGGCAAGAAGGCAGAGCATAACCTCGTGCAATGTGTGCTCATTTTACACCTATGGGTTTGGCTGCACCGCTACAGGCAGTACTGCACCACCCATGGGGGAACCCAGTGCTCATCCCTGGTGGGACTCAGCAACAGGCTTAAGGAGAAGCATTATCTGAATTTACTATGCAAGGCAACCACAAAGCAATTGCTTTTGTTTAGCAAACTCTTCCTTTAACAACAAAGGCAGCGAATGCTAAGCTAAGAAAGGAGAGGCAGGTAACAAACTGTGAGGAGGAGATTCTGCCTTGGGTAGGATCCAGCCTGGATGCTCCACGTAGATCTATCCCAATCTCTTGTGTGTGTATATATATATATATATATATATATATACACACGTATATAATGCAGATAGATGCACACATACACAATTATACACTCTGTGCCAGAATTCAGCCCTCAGAGTCCCATCTGTTTAAAGAATTGCAGCTTTTCACAGCAAGAAATTTCACAGCACTTCCACAGTAACTGTTTTCGAGGTGTTTGGGCCTCAGTCACACAGGACAAAGCTATTATACATTAAAGAACAAGCCTTTAAGAGGGGGAAAAAAAAAGAAAAGAAAAAAAAAAATCATACAAAAGATTTCTGAATGCTTGACTCAAAAATCCTACTGCTAGCAGTTGTGGTTTCCAGTAAGGACTCTCACAGGCAGACTGAATCAGCAAACAGTACTTAAGACATTAGAGTCTGAGTAAGACATTTGCTTCTGTGAACATATATTCCACTCTCCTCTCCCCACAAACCACCCAGGATGGGGAGTCCTGACTGCTGTTCCTATCGGATCTCATTTTTTCCTGGCACTCTCTCTGTTGCCCTGAAGCACTTATTACTGCAACCACACTACCAGCCCCGGGATGCTGGTTGGGGTTGCCTTCAGGGTTTTGCAGAACTGTTCTTCAAAGAGAAGATAGCAAGCTCGAATCTTGTGCAAGGCAGAGCCGGGAGATACGAGTGGCATATATTTGTGTAAATGCCTTCATGCACTGCATCAGAGACCTCATCCTATCAATCAAAGTGAACACAGCACAGACGGCAACGGCTGCTGCAAACAAACAACAGAACGGTGCAAAGAGCTGTGCATCCCATGCAACAACGTGGAGCTGCTCAATTCCCTGCCAGCACGAGGCCTGCAAATGTGAGCAGAGAAGTGGGGAAAAGCCACGCTGGGGCTGTGGGAGCAAAACGTCCCGAGAGCAGCTGGGTGCAGCTGCTGCAGCATCCGTGCACAGGACGTGGGTACGGTGCCATGGGAAGCACCCAGCAGTGACACAGGGAGCTGAGGGCGCAGTGTGGCACTCGGTCTTTGTGTCACGGACCACCACCAGACCTTTGCTTATCCCTCTGGAAGTCAGCCAGGGCTGCAAACACTGCGCCTTCACAATGCACAGATACAGCACGACCTCAGGCAGGCCTCAGCCACGCACTGCACTCCCAGAAGGGCTGCAGTTCCTGCTGCAGCTGCTGCCCGCAGAGCTCACACCACCCATCCAACTGGCTCATGCTTTTCTATTTCCTGCAGGAAAAACCATCTCTAACGTTCCTTCAAGATATTCAAGATACACTGGGAAAACACAAAGTCAATGCAGGGCTCCTCTTCCCAGAAAAGCATTTCTAAACTGTTTATAAGTCTCTTTCTCTTCTCTCCACTCACCCACTCCTCCTTCCATCACATTATTTATATTTATTGTAATGGCAGCAATCAATCAGCAGCACAAACTGCACAGGTCCTGAAAGCAATCCTGTACAAACAGGGCAATTTTCCTCAAGAAAAGGAAAACCCACCTCTGCTGTTCTAAAAAGCAAAGCAAAACAAAGGAAAGCCGTTATCAGATCTCTCAAACACAGTTAACAACACTGCCTTAGCCATTTGCTAATCTCCATGGTTAAATGCGTTCAGAGGAATCAGAAGAAGAATCCCACCTTTCCACTTCTCAAACCCACGTGGAACAGCTCTCCATATATTCCCACTTCTTAAGAGCTCATAACCTGCATTCATTTCCTAAGATCTCTAAGCAGAAGAAAACCTGGAAAGGGCCTTTCACAACCCCCTGCAGCCCACACAAAGTCTTTATTTCACAAGCTGATTTAACACATCTCCATTTTTATTTTGTTTTTTTTTTTCTAAACTTTATCTGTGAAGGGTTTGCAAAGCAGTCATCAAACAAGAATTCTCTTTGCACCACTGCAATTAAACTTACAGATGGGAAAGAGCAGGAAAGAATTTCCCTCGTGTAAATGCCCCACTGCCAAACACAGCCCAGATGGACCAGGATGCTTCCAACCCCCAGTGCTCAAAGCTTTGGGTTTGTTGTCTGCTACAGAGCAAAGCAACAAAGGAAACATCTTTCTTTGGACCACACCACACACAAGACTGTATCTGCACAGAGTCCACAAGGGCAAGGTGCTGTGCTACAGCACATCCTATCCCAGAGCCAGGCTCTGTAGCCTATTTCTCTAAGGTTTGTTGCAATCCGAAGACTACCAACACTGTCAAAATGCACCTGATGTGCACCACATGGAGGTGGGGAGGAGTCCTGTCCATGGAGGTGTTCAAGAAACGTTTAGATGTTGCACTGAGGGACGTGATTTAGTGGGAAATACTGGTGACAGGTGGAAGTTTGGACTGGATGATCTTAGAGGTCTTTTCCAACCTTTGGCCAGTCTATGATTCTCTATTTTCCGCTTCTGCAAAACAGCTATTTTAAAGCTTTTAAATGCATTTACATGGACATAGCTCTAATTAGCGGAACTACTTTTCTCTGTGTCCATCTGAGAAATCAAGGAGACTTTCGCAAGCTGTTGCAGTAGGCTGGACACCAATACTAGCAGTACATCCAAAGGGCAAGCAACGTGAAATTTGTCTCATAGGCCTTCTTCCCCCTCCTCAATATTTTTGGCCTGATACAAAGGCATCCTGCCAAAACCTCTCTCCGCTGCGCTATCATTCCATGAGCTATTTCACACCTCCCGTTTAATTCGAACGTGGAGCCAAACCCATCCAGACACCACTGGTATCCATTGCGTGACAGAATGGAATATTCCCCTGGACATTAGGGGAGGCCACGAGATGTCAGGGGTGAAGTATCTCCACGGCAGAAACGATACTCAGCTGCGCAGCTCCTTTCATGCCTTTCCTTTCATTGAATCCAGATGCCACGAGTTACTCAGCTTCGCAAGGATCTGAGAGACGGGCACAGACTGACATGAGATGAATCACAAACTTGGGGCGTGGAGCCATTCGAGACGGCCAGAAGGATTCCTAAACGCAAAGGTGACTGGTTCTGTGCCCATCCTTTAAAGTGATGAGGCCAACTCCCAGTGCTTTCATTTTAGTTGAGTAGAACACTGAAAAAGAAAGCAATGGCTCAGCAGCTCGGCACGACTCGCAGCCTCTGGATCTACTGGGCAGCAGCTCTGTTCAGCCTGCCTGCAAACTGCATCTCCCTTGCGCAAGGCACAGACTCACCACGCTGTCCCCGGAGAAAGCAGCTCTCTGAATAACATTCTGAGACATTCCCACAAAGCATCCGAGGGCTGACAGCAGTGTCAGACAAACTGCAGGACAGCTGGGCTCACTCTGGCCACAGCACTGCCTGTACCTTGCATGCAATTCACTGCTACTTGCAGCTCCCAGGGCTTGCTCCTGTTCTCAGGTATCCTGCAGGTCCTACAGAGCCCTGAGGGTATCTCAGATCTTCAGATTCCTTAAATCCCTTGAACAATCTCACTGGAAGTCACTGGATTCTGCCCCACGCAACCCAGTGCAGGCTGCACACACATCCCTATTCTGTACACTTTGTTTTAGTCGCCAAGAAAGGTCAGCAGAACCACGTAAAGAGCTTTAGAGAGAGACTCCACGGTGATTCCCATTGAAGTTCAGCACAAATTGCTGAGATGGATGCTCAAGAAGTGCTGAGATGAATCATGAAAAGAACTGCTATGCTCAGACCAGGAAGATGCCAAACACGGGCATTAATTCTCAATGGAACTTGCCAATGCAATTGGTCTCCCACAGACAACCATTTCATTCAGTCTATTAAAACACGATAGCCTATTAAGCAGCATTTTACAAAGTCCCCATCCCTGTTCTGTCAGACAGGGAGCGGCACAAAGCAACAGATCCATTTGTGCAGAGCACTCTGATTCTGCAGTAGCAGAGCTGACACTGCCGGGGGTGGATCTGCCCCATGGCTCACAGCAGCCTCACCACCAGCACCAGCCACAGCCTTGCACATGGATTTCCTCCCCTTGCATCCCCGCTGTGCTCCCTTCAGCTGCTGGGCACACACACAGACAGAGCTGAAGCATGCATGCTTGAGGCCCTGGGTCATGCTGTGCAGCTCTGCACAAACTGGGGCTAGGATTATTTGCCTAAGGGATTTGTTTCCTTAAGACCGGTCACAGCACTACAGACAGCATCCTTCTGAGGGCTGAGCTGGAGGGGAAGTGGAGAAAAACCCACACATGCTGCAGGGGAGTGCCACATCAAAACGTGATAAGGCTGAGTTACTAAACACGGTGCAACACGGGCTGCAAAACAAGGCGGGGAGAGAAAACAGGGCATTTACCTGGCAAGAGATCTGGACAAGGTAGACAAGTTCCTTGGATTCACAGCCGTTCCTCATCACTTCGCTCTGTTCTTCCGGGAGCGAAAGCTGCAAGGGAATGGGGAGAGGGTGGGAAGAGAGAGAAAAAGAGCAGGTCAGTGAGCGGGGCTGAGCCAGCCATGGGACAACGCACACAGTGCATCAGCTCGCTCCAAGGCACACCGAGACTCAGGGAAGCGGGGAGCAGAGCCTGTCTGCAGTCATCAGATAGGAAACATTCAGCATTCACGCCTTGCACAGACCCTCTGATGCCATTGGATTCCGGCATCTCACCTGATAGCTTAAAAATAAAAAGTATACAGGTTCAAAAATAAAGCAATCATAGGAAGGCAAAGCGTTCGAGGTGGGGATTAAATGTCTAGCTTAGAAGCCTGCAAATTAATTGCTCCCTGAAAATATCTCCATAATTATTCACACGGCAGATAACAGCGATCCTCACCCAATTTCATCCAGCAAACCCATGAGATCACCCCTTTGACCACCCTTGGGCTTTTCCCATTCCACCTTCTCAGCATACTCTTTTCTTGGCTTCTGGACACCGGTTTGGTCCCACTGATACTTTCCCCCTCCAGAGCAAACTTTCACCCCAAAAGCTTTTCAGTGAGAACTCCACAGTGTTCACACGTTCCCACATTCTCATGAAGGCGGTGTGCAGTACAGCCCTGCAGATCAGCCCAACTTCAGAGGGTCTTTAACACGGCGAGCTTAATTACACCCAAAAACTGCATCCCAGAAAGAGACGTATCTGTAAGATGGACTTTTCTCTGTGTAACAGTGTGTTGCACGCTGCCCTGAATGTGATGACAAAACCTTATGTCTGCACTGGGGGTTCCCCATCACTTTATCACCTACTATCAAATTTTGTATATGAAGTGCTACTACGTTTTCAAGCCAGCATGAAAAACACAGCCCAAAACCAAAACGTGCAGTTAAAGGAAAGCCAACACATGGTGATATTTTCCACGTTTCTCAGGTTCCAGGGAGCTGTAGGTCAATCACAAGCAGGTTTCCTACATGAGGAGAAAAGTTTCCATCCCCTTAATGTGCCCTGTGCTTATTTAGGGTCCGTGCACCCACTCCATCCGCCCACGATGGAATTCCAGGCCCTGTCTCCTTACAGCACATCCCTGCAGCTCTGTGGACAGGACAGCCATGAAGCCACAGCACACACCTGCAGCAGCTCCCTGCCATGCACAGGACCCAGCTCTGTGCAATGCAAGGCAGGGAAGGAAAAGGCACGGGTCCGGTTAAGACAAAGGTGGAATTGCATCACCTTTCCTCTCACACACGCTGTAAATGTGCAGCCATTTGGATTCATGTCGAGCCAAGTCTGTACACGACCTCTCCAGAAATAGAAAGTGAATCATCTGTAGGCGTGAAGTCCCTGTGTGTAGGAGGGATGAGTTACAGCAAACGGAGATCGCTTTTCATTTGAAAGAGCAGAGCTACCTGAGGATTAAGCTGCTGATTTATACTCACTGCCTTCACACCCACGTCGTTTGCTTTCATTTTAGGGCTTCTCAGTGTCCCCTTAGACAAACTCCTGGTCTATGTGTGCTAAAGCAGAGGTTGAAGCAACTCCTGAATGGCCCATCTGGGCTATGGAGAGCCTGCAAGCTGAGCAACCATCTCAGCCAGACTCACACCTACCGAGAGAGAGAGAACCACATCCACAGGGAAACCTGTTGGTGACA
>JAPSGF010000047.1:4853752-4992273 GCA_035772895.1 Perdix hodgsoniae | reverse complement strand
GAAAAGAGACCAAACAGCAGCAGAGATTTCCAAGAACAGGAAACCAACCCTAGAAGCAAACGCACCCTCACAGAACCCATCCACTCCAATGGCAACAGTTTCAAACTGGTAACTCGGAAGACAAAATGAAGTTACATACCTTGTTGGGACACAGTTCTGCCAGGAAAGAGCAGCGCTTGCTAGCCAAGGCTTTACTGATAACATTTACAGGCAGGGCTTAGAAATGCTGCTGGTTCCTTTGGTCTCCTCACCATCAGAGAAAAAGCAGCTCATCCCCAGTAAGCTAGCAGCTAAGGCAGTGATTACAGGAGTCCCCTGCAGAGTGATTTACTGATTTACTGGTCATTCCTCTTGCAGAGAAAAACAACAACATGGGAAGGAAAGCTAGTTACGATATGGCACATGCACAAGCCTCACTCAAAAGCATGGCAGCTTCAGAAGTCTGTGTGTGTGCAGAACAAGGGTTAGCAAGGAACAAAACAAATGCTCTCTGCTGTCCTCTCCAAAGTGGCTTTGGAAGCTCCTTCTGCTCTCCCTCCAAGAATAATCCTCGCATCAAACTCTGGCAGGTCTGAGCTTGGAGCAAAGCAGCCGGAGCTTTGCAGTCTCATTTGTTTGTCTGGAGCTGCACAGTGTCAGCTCTGCTGTGATCCTGTATGGCACGTGGATCCCGGACCCTGAGCAGCAGGTGCATCTGCTGACACGTCGTTTCTTTGGGTTTCTTTGCAGGAAATGCAGCGCATCCATCACTGCCTCAACACCTGCTGTGCAGCAATGGGCAAACTGCACCTACCTGTGCATAACTCAAAGCAAAGGCACGTTCCCATCGTGTGAAAAATGCTTTTCACAGCCAACTAAAATAACTACGGGCACAAAATGAGCACAACTGCCCTATCCAGACTCAGAAAAAGCGCAAAGTTTCATAACATTACAATTCATTTTGCTTGGAGGGATCATGGTGGTGAGCGGGTGCAGCCTCACCGGGTGCCATCCATTGCACTGAGGGTGCAGTGCTGCAGGAGGGAGGGGGTCAGAGAGCTGCCAGGCACGGGGCTGAGCTGCCCGCACGGCCACAGGTGAGCAAAACCTCCCCGGGGTTCATCTCAAACACAGCACACGTCTGTAGGAATGGCGAGGTGGCAGAACGATGAAGAAGTGGCTTTTGCCAGGAGCCTTAAGTCAGTGGAAAGGCTGACGCTCTCCCTGGCAGAGGATGTGTCATTGTTCCAAGGAAACCTGGTCATCTTCTTACGCTTTTCCAAGATGGAATTTAAGGTTAATTCCTTGGCAGGAGCAGCCAGGCACACGCAGCTGAAATTTCTGCTGCTCAAACTCAGCCATAGCAAAAGCTCATTAAGTTTCCAAAGCGCTGCTCCGTCTGATCATTTGTTCTGACAATAGCAGCAATGCACTTCTTTGCTTTCTAAACCACTGCTTCCATTATCTCCTGGATGTCTGTCCTCTCGTTAATTAACGAGGATTGTGCAATTTAGCAAATCAGATGAGGGAAAAATCACAGGACAAATGCCACCCTTATGCAATGCTTTGGGAAGTATGAATTGGCTGAAAGCTGTGTCTGATCTTTATGATGGTCAGAAGCAAGAAATCTGATGCTAATTTTCCAGTGAAATATTTCCCTGTTCTACTAACAAGAATAAATAACTGCGTGGCCCAAATACCCTCAGGACAAACCCTGAGGATGCCTTCACACTCATCAAACTTAGAGGCACAGAAGAAAAACCTTTTATCAGCTGTTCAGCTGCAGCCTCCAAGCGCAGGGTGCCTTCAGTGCCCTTCAAAGCACCCTGCTGATCACACACTTCGCCTTCTCTCTGCTGGATCCACTCCTTATTTTGGGTTCTCCAAGTAAGGAGGACCCTTCAAAACCTCTTTTTTTTATATATATCCAAAGTCATTATTTTATTCTATTCAAAATTCTACATTGGCAAATCTTTCTGCACAGTGACTCATTTCCCAGCTAACTTCACTGAGAGTCAAAACGTGTTTACCTGTGGCCCTCTTCCCCCTCTCCAGAATTTATCTTGCTAAATGTGCTTGTTTTACTCCCACACAATTCCCCATCTTCTGCTTTGGCCCTTTCACGCTGAGCTCTGGCCCCAGAGCAGAACTTCCAGCACAGCAGCCTTACCCAAGCACAGATATTCGGAAGGATGAAAGTAAAGCCAAGAGAGCAACGTTCACAAAATATTTCTATATCTGAAGCTCCATTTATTGACTGCCCTTTGAAACCAGCCCTTCGAAATCTCCAGAGTGGGACCTGAGAGCGGCAGAAATCAAACAGAGCTCAAAGAAAAGCATCTCCTGCCACGGCCCCGAATGACTGCTCTGTGCTGGCAGCGCTGTGACAGCACTGCTCACTGCACGCCTCGTGTGCACGGGATGCTGTGGGCTCACTGCAGACAAGCAATGAGTCCTCACGTCAGTTTTGTAAAGCTCATACGATACAACGGGGTGTAAACATCACATAGAGGAATGCTGGAGGTTTGCTAACAGCGGCACTGGGGCGCAGTGAGGAACGCAGTTTGGTGTTTGTATGTGGAATTCAGCTCGGCTGCTCCTCTGCAGTAAAGAAGCAAACTGATCCCAGGGAGACAGCCTATTTTTTCCACATGGGCTGCACAGAGTGCAGAAGAAAACATCGCTGTTCCAAAGTAAGGAGGTCACAGGAGATAAGGGTGAAATTAAATGCTGGCTTAAATTCTCCTCCTTGCAGAAACAAGTTCCCATCAGCTCACAGGTGTGCTCAGAAAGCCTAACTTTAATAAGAACAAGCATTAAGTCAATTTAAAAGGTTACAGGAAGCGTGTTTTGCCCATAGAAACGTAGAGAACTATTTTAGGTTTGCCAATTACATGAGAAATGCTTCCTTCCTACGGCAGCACGATTATTCAGCAGTCAGCATCCCTTCAGCTGAGCATCAATGCATGGACCAACAAACCCTGCCGGTGCTTTAGGCAGGTGCTCACCCCCAGCAGCACCCTGAGCTGCTTTAAACATCCCAGAGGTCAGAATAGCTCCGTATGTGCCTCATGTGCACCACAGCAGGTCTCCTTTGGGGTTATTTTATTCTTTTGTGGCAATGCCTGCATGCCGCGCAGTTCTGTCCAAAGGAGAGACTGAAGCAGCCGAGGAATCCCTTCAGCTTCTCTGCAAATTAAATCTGCTGGAGAGGAGGACTTTAAAGGCAGAGGAGAGGATGCGGGGATCCACACACAAGGAGCTCCTCCATCCACCTGAGCAGCCACGCAGGTGGTGGGCAAATGGCATCCCTGCGAGGCAGCAAAGAGCAGCACCTCCTGAGAAGTACTTAGCTCTGGGTTTGGCACCTCAGAGGCCGACTCCAAGATGCAATGCTGGAGAAAGGTCACCCTGGCTGTTGGCACAGCGCGGCTCACAGATTTCTGCTCACGCTGTGTGTTCAGAGCAGGAAGCTGCATTTGCTCGGTGCAGAGCAGAGAACAGCCCCAATAGATGGCAGTCAGAAAGCGCAGCGCCTACGTGCCAGCAGCAGCCAGCTTCAGAAATTCAACAACTGCTTGCAGCCCTGACTGAAGTTATCAGCATCAGGCTGACGGGTGTTGATCTGCATTATGTTGCTCTAGCTGAGAACGAAGAATTTGTTTTCTTGGTGATGTAACCACCGTGGGTTACTGCACGTGGCTCACTGGGTGCTTGTGTGTATGCACACCCAGAAGCACGCCTTGTCAGAAAGGATTTGCAAAGCTGCAGCCGTCCACAGCACGGGATGTGGCACTCATCTACACGCCAGCAAAGACTCCTCTGCAAACACAGCAGCCTCAGTCCCCGTGTTTTTAAGTTCGCCATAGGATCGGTGCAAGACATTCAACCCTGAGTTTCACAGGTAATCAATTAGACAAGAAGAATAAGTCAGATTAAGAAATACTAACGCACTCTGCCAGTAATAGAAAGTCAATGTGAAAACAGGGGGAAAAAAAACACTTGTTCTGAGCTCGTTGCACACAGCAAGAGAGATGGAAGGCAATTCCTGGCCACCTCCACGCGGTTCTGGAGAGGTGGTCTCATCCATGTCTGCTGTTGTAAAGCTGCTCTCAGACACAAAGCACAGCGGGATCCAGTTTGTACTTCTGTGAAGAAGAAGAATTCAAGCCCAACCTTGATGGATTTCGACCCCGACTGCAGTTAGAAATGCACGACTTCAAAAGACTTCACCCCAAGTCCCCGATCCAAGGTTCAGCTGCCAATGCAGGCAGCTTAATTCTATGCTGCCAGAGTTTGTTGTTTTAATTCTTAAGCCAAATATATTTGATGCCTAAGCTTGTTGAGACACACAGTCCCACAGAGCTGTATCAGAATTACTTTGCCCAGATTTTCCTGTATCAAGTTGCAAGTGTTTTCTCATGTGGTCTCCCCTCTTTATTTCCTCCAAGTGTGTAAGAAGGTCGATCTTCATAACCAATAAAATATTCATAAAAACTTCTTAGATGCAACCATTAGGGACTCCATTAGGCAGAAACAACTTCTTAGGGTCTGAAAACAGAATGTTTTCATGAAATTAAAGTATCTGCTGTTATTAAAAACAAACTAACCAGCAGCCTGCTCCATGCAGCTGCCTGCAGAGAAGTGCAGCACAGCCTTCTGGTGCATCAGCCAGCCCTCCCAGCTTTGTAACACCAGCAATCACGCTGAGGGTGCAACTCCATCCCTCTTGTCCAGATCGCTATAAAGATGTTGAACAACTCCAGACCCAGCACAGACCTTGGGGGACACCAACCATCCTTCCTACCAACGCAGGGATGCTAAAATCTGACAGAGGTCCATACGAAATTGCAGAAGAGATGGGAAAAATACAGAACTGCCACCAGATTGCTTTACACATTTCTTTCCTAAGTAGATGTGTGCTTTTTTTTGCTTCCACGATGATCTCATTTTCTCCCCTCTTTCTTGTGGGGGAGCTACTTCCAGTGCCTGAGGTTTCAGAAGACAGCATGAAACACGACTCTAAGACCAGAGCTTGCCGTGGGTGTGGGGTGGCTGTGCTCTGCCAGGCACACAGCGGGGCACTGAGTTCCACATGGCAGCCACAAGCCAAGTTCTGGATCCAGGAGCTGTGGCCACAGCTGGTGCATCACTGCCAGAATGTATCAGAGAATACAGACGGGTGCAGGCACTCCTGCTCCTTCTGCAAAGCCATGCTCTGGAGAGCCCGTTAGGTGCTACTCAGTGCTGTGCCAACCAGGCTCCTGATTACAGCAGCCCTGGGATAAATACAGTGTACCAGAGGGTAAATTAATGGAATCTGATGCTGACTCCATCAGCTCCATCAAGAGACAGACCCTGTGGGATAGAACACAAAGGGAAAAGCTAACGCATCTACGATGGAAATCAAAATAGTTATGGCAAGAACAGCTCATAGCGTAAAGCCAGCCTCATGCATCTGGTTCCAGTAAATACAGAGCCTCTATTATGGCATGCTGTTGATTAAATGCTCGTTTTGTTGCTCAGGGAGCACAGAGCATGCAGCTCCGACAGGCAGAGCAGCACGATGCCCATGCTGAGCACCATCACCTGCCTGAGCATCACTGGCCAATGCTGCCCTGCAGCCCCACACGGCTCACTGCACAGACACTGGGGAGGGGACGCAGGGTGAGGGGAACGAGGAAGAAGAGCAATGCGGCCAGGAGGAAATGAAAATGGCCCTGAGGTACACAAGTCACCACTTTCAAATTCATTTTCCATAAAACAACATATCACATAAATGAAACATTTCCCTTCATAAAAGCATTTGCCAGGATGCTTTAAATGACGAAGGGCGTAAGATCCCAGTATTGCTACACTGCTGGTAAAATGTCAATGCAAACACTGGCACAGACACCTCCAGCAACAGGCAGAGGGGGTGGGGTTGGTTTTGATGTGAAGGAGTCTGAGTACAGGTCTGAGCAGGGCACACCATGCCCTGCACCAGGCAGGGCGCTGCCAATCCCTCCTCCCTCTGAACTTCTGAGGTCTGAAGCTGCACATTGTTGGGAGTTTGGCCCCCAGAACTCCAGAGCACGTGGAGCTGTTTCCTGGCAATTCACAGCTCGCAGAGTGTGAAACAACGAAGAAAGAAGGAAGGAAAGAAGCAAAAGCCACGGCTACACACAGACGCGGCTGGAAGGAATCAGCAGGAGAAAGAAACCTGCACAAGTCAACTAAATAGATTCCAAATCATCCATTTAAATCTCTCTTTTCCTGAATTCTGCACGCAAGAGGCAGAGCCATGCAAACAGCACAGCATTCTGAAAGCAGAACGTCCACATCAGCCTCCCTGCCCTGCTCTGCAATACAGAAATAAAGCAGCAACTTTCAGCTTCTTTGACTCACAGCAGCTCTGCGCCTCCCGTTACAGCGGCACAGATCACTTTATCAGCAGCTATGATGCGATCATGCTAAGCACAAGCTCACGTGAGAGGTGTCACCCAGCCTGGCACCACAAGTAGAAAATAATGGTACGTAAAGAGAGAAATGCCCTCATCCACGGATGCAAATGTGGTGCATGCAATAAAAGGTTCATTGGGCCACGTGCAAAGCTGGGAGCAGATAGGCAGGAAACAGGAAAGGCTTTAAGTCCAACTCTCCAGCACAAAAGCCATGGAGAGCTGATTCAGCACAACAGGAGGGGTTACAACACATCTCAAGTGCTTACAGAGACTTGAGATTTCCCATGGAAGGTGCCAGGGTAACTCTCACCATCGTTTCACAAGGGCCTCATGCATGCTGCACACTGATCTGCACTGCCTATGTGGAGTTTGGGACAGCACTCAACTGCATGTGGAAAGTCCAGGTGGCAAATACTGATCCTGTCCAGTTCATGGTTCTGGGGTTCTATGGCTATGAATGAGAAAAACAAAACATGCTGTTCCCTGCCTACTGTAAATTAATCTGTGCCTGCCATCAGCATGACATGTAAGGTAGGCACCACGTGTCCCTGCACCTGGTTAAAGATTCACCCACATCTGTGTCCCACACTGCTCCATCTCAGTGTCAAACAGAAACACAAACAGATGCTTATAGGATTCTGTGTGCAGCTGTAAGTTCATCAAAGTGCATTCTCTTAAGCAATAAACGCTGCTTTATAATCTGAAGATATTTTTTTAAAGAAGCAGCATAAAGGATCAATGGGAAGGAGATATATTATGAAGTATTCTCATTTTTAAATCACAAAGGGAGCATTCTGGGCATTGTTAGCAGCAGTTCAGAGCATATCCAGCACCAAAACATGCAGCACAGTCCTTCTTTGACTGCCCCTCATTTCTCTAACGGGTGTAAAAGTCACTGAAGTTCATATAAATAGATCAGAGCAGCCATTCACTTCTGCACAGGTAAGAACCCAGTGCTGGGCTGTCCCAGCCCCATTCCCAGCTATTTTCTCCTCCCACATCAATACTCCTCTCTGACTGACTTGCTCAGCACAGAGCCTTGCAAAAGGCCATGGGTTAATCTCTGCAAGCAGTGCCACAGCTGGCACGATGCTCATCTTTAACATCTCCAGCATCAGCCTACCAAAAATGCAATACACAGCCCTTGCAAACTACATCTGCTAATTCTGCAAAGAAATCACTGCCTGTTAAGCTCATTCCATTCGTTCTTTATTGCCACATTAACATTTGGTGCCATCCTTAAGGCTTTCTTTCGGCTGCTTTTATTTTAGCATTATTGTTACACAGCGACAGCAAACAAAAAGGATCTTATATCAAGCACAGAGATCACTGAAAGGCTGCATACTACTTACCCCTGCTACAATGATCTATTCTTTCCATGGATATTTCTTCCCCTAGCCAAGGCCTAGCAGTTCCAGGTCTCTCCTCAGTTTCCCAGCAGCTAATTGAAAAAACCTTCCAGGCATCAGCTCTGCACGGCGAGAGCTCCAGGACAGCAAAATCCCATTAAACTCCCCACTTTGGCTCCCTCCTTCTCCTCTTTTCCTGGTGCTGCTGCTCCTTCAGATGAACGTGCCTATGAATAGCATTTAAGATCTGCCTCCATAGCTCCGTTAGCCGTATCCACACTGCCCATTTCATGCTCAATTTGCACTGCAGAGAAGTCAGTGGCGTTCCTTTCTCTCCCGCTCGCTGTCTCATTGGAAAGGTCCCACAAGACAAGCCGTGGAGTTTAACAAGGGCCAAGAGAAACAGAGAGGGAGGGAATGCATGCAGGGATTGTGTTCAGGCGCAGCACAGAAGTCTGCTGCCACGGCTGGGAAGGGGAAAAAAAAAAAAGAAAGAAAAAAAAATGACAGCAAACTGCCATCACATGCCTGAAACACAGCACAGTTTAAGGCAAGCCGATTCCTCGTCCCTCTTCCCTTTCCTCTGGTATCAAAATGCTCAGAGCTGAAGCTTCGTTAAATCCCTCTCAGGTCCCCAGTGCTGTGCAAGCCCAGATCCAAGCAGGATGTGTGCCCCAGCACAACGGGGCTCTGATTGCTGCATGTATTCTCTAAAGAAATCAAGTATTCCAATGATGAAAAGTTTGCTGTCACAATCTTCCCCATTCAGCTAACAGCCAGAAGCATTCCCCTGTCCGAGGGGTCTGCACTGCGACCCACAGCAACAGGATTTCATCAACCAGCACCTGATAAGGAAAGCAGTCCTTCCTCCGAGCCTAAAATTTGGGGGTTCCCCGTTCAGTGTGCGTGGTCACGTCAGCATCCAAAGCGCCACCACCCCATGCAGCACTGCACCTTCAAAGCAGCCCTGCTCGCACAGCACACGGAGGTGCACTCACAGAGAGGCACTGACCACGCATGCAGTCCTTATGCCAGCCACTCTGCCCTTGCCTGGCATTTTGCAGGAAGGAGCACAGCCAGCTCCCTCCTCACACACCAGTACTTTCGAACTCCCTGATTAAAATAGAAATCTTCAGATCTGACAGTTCCTCGGCACAACTTCATGCTCTCACTTCAAGGTCTGCCTGTAGACCTGCCCAGATGCCGGCTGAGCTCTGCAGCCCAGCCCATGGATGCAGGCAGGTCACCATGATTGCTTCCAGGAGCCAACAGGAGCTGAGCTGAACACATCAGCTGCTGTGCTGGGAGTGCAGGCAGCTACAGAGGTGGGCTGGCACAGAGCTGACAACGCAGGGGCTCATTCCATTAACACAGTGCTGCAGGAATTTCCCAGAAGTTGGTATTTTAAGTGCAATACTGCAGAGCACAGATGATAAACAAACTCTCTTCCTGCACACTTCTCTCATTATGTCTCCAAGAAGTGAAGTCCATGCAGGAAGATGACAGGGAACTCTGTCACTCCAGCCCTGATTCCTCTCCTGCTCCCTGGGTGCAGCTCTCCCAGTTTTCCTCCTGTGCTGCCTGCAGTTGCAATAAATATCAACTCACTTTACGTGCCCACCTGCCCATACACCCACACACTATTGTAGAAATATGACCACTTCAGTGGGAGGCTCATCAGAAAGTGCTCCTGGCTGCTGTGTTTTCAAGCACGACAAGCTTGCAGAGCTGACAAGATTGCTTCTCATACACCTAAGTACACAGCACTGTGGTGCACCAAGGAAACACACAGCAGGAAATGAAGGGAGTCGGTGCCTTGCAGTGCTACAGCCGAAGCCACCTCTCCAGCAGCCTCACTTCGTGCAGAGCTGGGCAGCCAGCAATCAGCAGCCTTCCAGCTGCCCTTCACCCATCTGAACGGTGACTCCCAGCTCCCTCCTTACTCCACTCCTCTCTGATAGACCAACAAGTGATTCCTGACACAGAAGTGATGCACCAGTGATGTGCAGGCTGGTCTGCCACTGGCACAGAGATTACAGGATGTGACAGTGAGGAGAATCTGTGGCAAACCAGACCCTGAAATGCTCTGCAAAGGGCAGGAGAGGAACGTGGGAACAGGTTAATATGTGATCTTGTGCAGATATGTGTATCTTGTATCTATGTGCAGATATGGGGCTTCTGGGAAAGCCACATTTCCCACTCTCACTGTGCACCTACAACCAGCAAAGCATTCCATCACAGAGAGAGCCTCTGCCTGGCACCAGAAAGGGCAAAAACTCCAACATGAGTTCCCTTAAAACTGGGAGGCCAACCAGTTAAGAACCAGCAGCCAAGAAGCAAAACCCAGTCTGCCTCCAAAGGAAACCACCTTTAGTCACTCCTTAATTCCCCCTGGTGACTATAATAACAGCAGGCACTTGGAAAGAGGCACTCTGATACACTGAGCACTCGTGCCCACACTGCTGTGATATTCGTTACACCACAGGCTGTGCTCAAAAAGGAAAAAGTAAATATTTTCCACGTTACTGTTCAAAGCAAAGCCAGTTCAATGTAATGATGGGTTTCCATCACCACATTTGGCATTTTGGAGGCGCAGTACTTCGGGGCTCTGATAGGATGCTGCCATCTTTGGTACACGTTTAAAAAACGCTCCTGACCTTCCACTTATGCACCAAAAAGCACATTTTTGGAAGTCTGTGGTCAAACATGGAGCGTTCCCAGCATTGTGAAGGGCTCCAGTTTTTGTTGCTGTTGTTTTGGGTCTGTGTTGATTAACACATGCAAACGAAGGCATCTGGTGTTACCTCTCTGTTTCCATTTCACACCCTATTAAAGCCCGATTTCACAATTAATAGAAACCAAAACGAGATTACTCAGAAATTAATCCTCTCTGGCAGCCTGGTTTAGTCATCACCTGGGGAGGCACAGATCCCCTCCTGGCAGTACCTAGAATTAAACATTTTGGGCATCACACAGAGATACCAAAACTGGTGCTGGAAAGGAAGCGCCTGCAAACAGACCCCTCTTGTTAAACACTTGCTGGGGAACACGAAGGCATGTTTCTCCTGCACCACATCTATTCACCAGCAGCTCCAAAGAACAACCAGGTCAGGTCCCAGTGCTCCCAGGCCGGTAGGGTGTGGGATCTGAACTCAAGCAGGGATTCATACCCACGTTTCACAAGTGGTAACAGTGCTAAGAGCAAACTGGATAAAATCCTTGGACGTGTTCTAAAGCCCAATCAAGAATCACATAAAAGACATAAAATCAGCACATGCCAAAAAAAAAAAAAAACATCCTCAGGCCATCCTATGATTCAATGATGGGCAAATTATCCCTGTTTCCCCACCCACAACCCTCACCTCGCTCCAACACCACCAAACCATTGCAAAAACGAGATTTTGGACACATGGCTGCTGGTGGCACCCCAAGTTCATTGCGGCTGAGGACAACGGCTGTCCTGAATTTCCAGAGCCAGAGGAACCTACAGCCCTGCGCACACTAGATGGCATTGCACTACAAAGTATAGCAGGGCTCAGGCAATCATTTGGAAAACATGAGGAGATTCTCTTCCCCATTCAGCCACAAATGGAAAGCTGGGACAACTAGGGGAATTATTTACAGTGCTGGGACAATGGGGATGGCCCTGCCAGAGGGACGGGCTTGGGAGAAACAAAGAGCCTCTTAAATTAAAGGAGTCGCCTATTTATTTATTTGTTCAGAAGAAGAGTGACCTTACCCCAAAACAAAGCACCCTTTCTTCTCCTGCAGAGCACAGCCCCTCGCTGTGGTCACTGCCACCTCCCCCAGCACACAGAGCTGCCCTCCCAGCCACCCTAAGCAGCCACTGCATGGGCCAGGATCTGGGCTGCTTTACGGCTCTCAGCCATCATTTCTGAACAGGCTCACTTTACACGCTGCCAACACGAGTGTAGAAACCCACTGGAACCTGCAGTATGTTGTTATTTCAGCTTATTGAAAAATGCCTTCATTTCTAGTAGAAAAAATAAAATAAAATAAATGAAAAGAAGTACATTTATTTATTACAGCTACTTAAGACACGTATATTTTTTCTCTTCCTGCAGGTGGCATTCCATAAAACTGCTGGCTTTCCAGGAAAGTGCATTAAAATCACAGAGTTGGTTATGGCTGTCCCTCCTGCTCTGAGCTCCAGATTCCATGAAGTTCTGTGGGAGGTCAGTGACAGTTTTACTCAGAGTCTCCTTTCTCCATTTGCTGAAAACAAGCACGTTATTCCTCTGAGAGACCTGGGAATTGATACAGCCTTGTCACCGCAGGCTATTAGGCTCTTGCTTACTCGCTTTTTCTGTTTCCTCCCTCACTAAATCAATATTAACATTTTCCCTCATTGATAAGAGCCAAAGGCACCAGGAAAAAACACCTCATACACCTGAAATATCCTCAGGAGTTCCAGGGGAGGAGAAAGAACCACAGAGAGCAGCCCCCAAATCACCACTGTGATGGGAGGGAGAGCACTGTGCCATCGGAGCTCAATTTGCTTCATCTCACCATCGATCCTTCCTCACCATCACAGCTCCTAAGGATTTCTTCACCTTGCTCAGAGTGCAGATAGGCTTGTTCTGTGATTCCTCACCTCCAAGCCACTCAGACAATCACACTGTTTTTAACAGAGACCAAATCAAGAGCTGTGTTGTGTAATATCCCTTATTTCACGCTTACACGGCAGCAGCAATCAATGAATAAAGAGGCCCAATTTGCACAGGCACATCCTCCTCCCACTGCAATCCTGGCCACTAAAAACCTTATGCAAAAAAAAAAACCAAATAAACGTGGCAGGGTTCTGTGGGTAATAAGCCACCACCAGAACTGCACTAAAAGCTTCAGAAGCAGATTGCAGGCAAAAGCCAACCAGTTCTGCACATCACATGCACACATCTTTCCAAGCCAGAACCCGCAGGACCAGGCTTGAGACAGAAAAGCAGCAAGGGGGGAAAATCAGTGTTACTACAACCACATCTGAGAGCTCCTTCCCCAGGAAAAGCATTCTTTATAAGCTGGCCGAGTCCCAACTCCTCCTGCTGACTAAAGGAGCAGCAAGTGAAGGAAAATAATCTCCCCTTCTTTGGCAGGAGGAAGCGATAAAAGCTGAGGGGAAACTTAACTTTATTTCCTCCCATGACCCCAGAAGTGGGAAAAGATCAACAGCCACTCATCTTTACAAATGGGGCTGTGTGAAACGCGGTGCATTTGGCATTTACTCTGCTTCCATCCCCTGGTTTGACATAAAGGTTGGCCTGAAAACACTGACCACCGAATGCATCTTTGTGTTAACGCAGACCGAGCACAGAGCGGGAGGGCTGAAGGCACGGTTTGTTTTGCAGCGCCTTAATTTGGTCACAGCAATTTGCAAGACAGACACACGCTTAATCCAAGCAAAAAAGTACAGCACACTGTCCACACCTAAAGTGATTCTGAAAGGGAAAATCCAAAATTAATCCATTTTGGTACACAAACAGTTACGACAGTGCATGGATAATTCCTTGTTAAAAATGGAAATCTTCCCTCTCTCCTTGGTTTTCTTGAAACCATAACAGAAAATGGAAACGTTGCTTCCTGGGCTGCCTGAAGGAGAGCTGATGAACGACCCGAATTCTTCACCTTTATGAAATCAGGGAGGCATGAGAAGTTCCGTGAGAGGAAAGCAACACTTGGCTCTTGAAAACCAAACAGATCATTTACTGGGGTTTGGTTTCGAATCAAAACACCCCACACAAACTGGCAGAGAAAATGACCTCACCGAAGGCTTTTGTTCAATTAAAGAAGCTTAACGATCTCTGACAGCACCACTGAAATTCCTCTTCTAGTCAGCTCAGAGCTCCTCAGCTTTTCCTAAGCAACCAAAGAGATGACAGACGGATTGAGAAAGTTGAGACACAGCAAACTCAGGGGAAAGGACAGAGAAGGCAAGAAAAGGAACACCTATCTTAACATCATTTGGATGTCAGTGCGTGGGGGAATCGTTTCATCTGCTTCTTACACTGCACCCAAACCAAAGCAGACAGGAAGAACATCACACAGAAATACTACACAAGCTGCCCCCGAAAAACAGCCTGACAAAAAGCTTTTAGAGGGGAAATGAAGCAGAACGTTTATTAAGTAAGAGTGACCTCAAATTGCACCTTTTGTTACTGCGTGGGGACTGAGAGCTGAGCATGGAACATCCCAGCAGCTGGGAAGAGCCTCCAAGCAGCACAGCTTTGATCACAGGGTAACACAGGTGAGAACAAATCTCGTGAGCACAAGTGCCATCAACACCCACCCTGCACTCTTATCTGTTGGTCGAGACTTTTAAAGGCAGATACAAGATTTGATTTTGTGTAAGACCCAGAGCTGGGGAGGTCGTGCTGCTCCCTTCCTTACAAATGGCAGCACAGCTCCATCTGCTAGGTAAGAAATAAGTCAGAAGATCAGCACTTACCGAAATGACTGAGGTCAGAGTCAAGACAAGAACTTTGCAGTTCAAGTACTGTTCCAGCCCAGCATTGCTCGGCCTGACTTTTGATGAGATCACAACCGAAGGTGGCAAAGTTTGGGATGCAATTAGGTAAATTCCTAATGAGCAGGCTTCAAAAATCAGCTGCAATTACACGCTACTATCATTTTTTTGGTCCCTCTGGGCCTGAATAGTAATTATGGGTAATTAATCTTAAAAATATCTCACTTCTTATGGAGAGCTCCCAGCAGCACAGCAGGCAATGGAGGATGAGGCACCATAAAGTAAGAGGGATGTAGCTTTATCTTGTTAAAAAAGAATGGAGCAATATGAGACCTGCTTTTAATTCCAGGCTTACTCTTAAGAGGTTTCTATTTAACTTATTTATGCAAACTTCCCTTTCTCTAAGGAAGAAGAAATCAAGTAGACAAAATTCCCAGCTCCGAATTCCCAAAACTTCCAGCTCTAAAAAGATCTTCTGCTTTGTTTAAGCTCTACTGAGTTTAAAGTAGCCAGAAAGTGACGGATAAAGGGAGGCTTACCAGAGTTTGAAGAAATGCAGAGCCATGCACCGGGGGAAATAAAAAGCAGCAGAGCTTGGGGTGTATCCAAAGTGCACATCACAGCTCTGGTGTTACTGCTAAAATGCGTTAATAATTCAAAACACACACCAGGCTAAGAGCTCCCTTCTTCAAGAAGAGTTTCCAACCCCTATCTAAGTTTTACTGAGCTAGAAAACAAACGTTAAGGCACTGAAACAAACCTTGAGCCACAAGAGAAGGTGGTGCATGGAAGGAGACTCTCAATCTGGTGCTTCTCAAGTCTTACACTCCATAACCACGAGTTCCCCCCACCCCAGCAGGCAGCACCTCGTCCTGGTACCACTCACTCCTTTCTTCCATGCAAACCCTTTTCAGCACAAGGCTCCAGTTCCCAATGGCTTCCTGGCACTGCTGCAGCTATAATTACTGCAGGACTCACTACAGACAGCATTCCTAAAACATTTACCAGCTTTTAAGAGTAGAACCCTGGACTGGACTCACAGTTAAAAGTTGTTTCTGTTGTGTTGTTTTTTTTTCAACTACTTCAAGGTGGTGAATGGGAACGTGGTCCAAAATCACTTTACAGACCAACTTTTTTGACATGTCCTATTTGCAATGAATACTGAAGCACCATTAAAAGCACTTACACAGCTGCACTGGATTTCAAGGTAACTCATGAACATTTTTCATTGGTATCCAAACACAGATTGGCAACTCTGGATCAGATCACCTACACAAGAAGTGAGATTTTCTAGAAGGCAATTTGTTTTATAACCGTATTTATAAGCTTCATCATTCTCCCAATAGAACAGAATTAACTTCCAGGCAGGTTCGTGCATCCTGAACATACATAAAGTATATGGCACTATTTATTTTTATTTCCAAGCTGCTATAATACCAGGTTTGCTGGTATTTATTAAGAAATACTATTTCCTCTGAATTATTACTGACATAATTCTGAGTGTGGCGATGCCAAAAGCTCACTGCATAGTGAGAGGTGTTAGCACTGACTGCAACCCACAAATCAATCCCCAGCCATCCAGAAGAGCACCCAGAGGGACTCTGAGCAGCAGACCTAAGCAAGCTCCCCATAAAAGCTCCATATGGGAAACAAAATGTTTGAAAAGAAAAAAATTTCAGGTGGCTGCGAGAGGTCTCACTCCTTAAAAATACATCCTACAGCAAGTCGTCCAGCTTTGACTAATGGGCCTTTAATTCCTATGGTAGACAGATGGAAAGAAGAAAAAACAGTTATTAGAATCAAAGTTCGTTGTGGCACTTTAAATAGAGAGTTTAATAGAGGGGGTCTTAGAGAAGCATGTGAGCATCACGTGCTTCTTCCTTCGTAGATTCCATTAAAAACACCAAAACCAACAAACCAACCAACAGGGACACAAGAAGCCAACCCATCACCCACAAACCAACCCAAAGGATGAGCGCACTGCTGAGCTGCTCCAGCGAGATGTACAGCAGCAGAACCCTATTTTATTATGATTATATCCTGCTTCACCAGGGGAAGAACAACCTGAATGCGCACGTTTGGCTGTCACAGTTGCCAGAAAGGAGCAGTCAGAGGAAATGAGTAATTAATATCCTCAGAATCCTCAATGGAGACCGGAGAGCTTTTCAGTCTGGGTGCCCAGGAGGGAACAGAACCTTCACTGCTGCAGACACACCAGGCAAGGGATAAAATAACACAACTATCAATGTCTACAAACATGTTTAAATGCCTTCTAGACATCCTAATAGTATGCGTGGGTGAGAATGTGTGCCTGTGTGTGTGCTTAGCCTTTTAAAATGAAACGCCTGTCTGAACCCAGGCCCCTGGGAAAGTTTAGGTTCACAGAAAATCTTCTGCACAAATCTGTCTCTGTCGCAAGTAAAACAAACAGAAAACTTGAGTCTCAGCTTACAGACCCAGAAGCATCCGCTTTTGGTACACACACAGCACAAGCTGCTTCAAAATGCTGTCACTCCAACAGCAAATATTGTCACATGCAGCCTGCAGATGCCATATTTTCGCCTAGATTTTCCTCTCTGCAGGACAGACCATCCAGGCATCAGTGCAGTGCCAAGATTCTTCTCAAGCACTGGTCTTGACTTCACCACACCACACATCCTTGAGCGAGTGAGGTTAAACCGGAGCGAAGCAGATGGGAAAGCACTCTTCAGTTTCCAAGACGAGAACTACCTGGAGCCCAGACCATGCCACCAGCAGCAGTAAATGCTCTCTGCAGGATCCAGAGCACATCTGGAACACAGACAGAGCACGTATGCTCTGCTCACGTGAATGCACCTTAACCAGCAAGAAAGCCGCAGCTGGGTGTAGGCATCCAGCAGATTGGGTTATGTCCTACCTGCCTGTAGTCTTCATTCACTATGAATGAAGGTGTCTGTGATGCAGGACAGAGGCACACACACACCACTGGAGGGCTAAGCTAATGAATGAATGGTTTCATGCCAGCCCTGCCATCAAAGCTCTGCACTCTGGCACACAAACTAAACAAACTCCCCTTTTTATGAGTAGGCACAGTAGGCACAAAACGTAAAGTTCCTAAATGATGTTTGGTGTAACAGGTAATAAATACATCCGTGGCATGACAGACCTCCACCAGAGGACAAAAACACACCTCTGCTCCCATCAATCTCAGGGACCATACAACACAATGTCTATGTATGTCCCTGTGTATCAGATCACACCACCTCAGCCCTCCTGCAGACCTGGGAGTACAGTATTAGCTGCATTTTAACACAGCTCCTGTTCACAGCCTACTGAGTATAAGAACAGACAGCTCTAATCCTGTCCTGACCCCTGAAATGCTGGGGAAATAGAAATTACTCTTCTGGATTCTTCTTAAATTTTAATATCCTTTAATTATACATATAATACATCTCTCTGTATTTTCCAGGTCATTAAACCTCGGGGAAGAAAAAATTTCCAACACAACTCTGTTCCACTTACTAATTAAAGCAATTTTTACACCTTCCTGTGACACGCTGCTAAGGACGATTTATGATGGTGGCAAACAGCAGGAGGTCAATGCCAAAGTTAACAGCTGGGCTTATTACAGTCACTTCTAAGATGTACTCATGTCATCAAGCAGCTGCTATGCACCAATAAAGACTGAGAACCCACAAACAAGTCTGCCATCTTCTCAGCATCAAATGCGAGGGAGGGCCAAACTGTGCTTAGAAAACCTTAACTATCCAAAGGCTGAAAGGAAAAAACAAAAACAGATCACAATTCAACTGAATTAACGGGGAGAATCTCATTTGTGTTGGCGGAGACAACATATGTGAATCCCATCCATCGATGATGGGTCACCAACAAGGCAGGAGATGAGTGTAATGCAAGTGGTAACGTCCATATCCAGGGAGTTGAGGCTGGAATCATTAAGTTAACAGAAGCAGTTTCCATATACATTACGAACAGAGTTGTTTTTATATATCCATGTCCTTAAGTAGAGCTCTTGCAACATCTCCCCCAGCCACTTAGAAGTGGAAAAGCAGGGAAACCACAGGGAGCAGAGGGATGGGAGGCCTTGCTCCATAGCAGAACACAGCATGTCACAATAAGGCAAACAGCCCAGGGGGCAACAGCAGCATCGACAGATGGATGACAGGCTAAAACAGAGCAGCTCATAGCACATAATACAGGTATCCATGTCATAACCACTCACGGATTTGTGAATACAAAGCCAAATCCAGCAAAACTGCCTTCCATAGCACCAGTACGCAGCAAAATCCAGGGCAGGTTTTGTGGTTTTTACTACACATTTCCATCTTTTAAATAGGAATGAGATGAGCAGGGGAATTGCCATTTAATGTTTCATTTTCTAAAATAAATATTTTTTCCCTCTGTAAATGAGTGGAATAAATGAAGACATTACAGCCTGAAGCTGCTCATGACTGCCAAGATGCTGAAAATTACCATGCCCACAGAAGAGCTGAGGGAATGAACAATCCCTCCCACTCCAAAAGCAGCGAGCAGGCTTTGTTTAATGGCATGGATGGAAGATGAGAGCTGTGCTGCTCGGCTCCCAGGCGCAGGTCAGGGGGCATTTCCACGTCCCTGCTGTTCTAGCTGACCCATGCATGGACTGCTCTGTGCTAAAATACCTTCAACTACCCCAGACAGCTCCAAAACAGGGCAGCTGGGCAGGCTCCCCCATTTTTGTTTGCTATGTTACCCATCACAGGAGAAAAAGTAATGCGTAGTTAACAGAGAGACCTTCGCACGTAGGCTGCCTTTCACTGGAGAATTATTAACTAAAGGCAAAAAAGACAAGCCACCAAAAGCCGACAAACCCCTCGAGTATCTCTTCAAGCAGGGCTTTGCTGATAACCACAAGCAGAACTGAACTGCTCTTTGCAATACCTCTCACTCTTAAGACACCACAGGAAAATGCAATTGCAGACACAACCGCAGGGACCACTGGAAAGCAGCAATTTGCTGTGGCTGGAAGGCTGCAGACAGCAAACCACCCTGCTGAGCTGCAGCAGCATTCCTGGCAGCTGATGCCTCAGACGGAAGCGATTCTGGTTCAAATGCTTCCTTTATCACTGATAATGCACTCCTACCACTTGCAATGCCAGGGCTTAACAGATAAGGAGGAGAGGATCTTCCAGGCACCGTAATCCAGCCCTGTTCTGACAGGGTTTTATTTTTAGAAGGCAGCTACATAAACACAACCACAGCAGAACAGAGATGGTGCTGTCTGAGGGGTAAACCTGTGCTAAAGGCAAGATAGCTGCAGCACCAGGAATGTGCATGGCAGCACTTTCTCTCCCTTAGCAATGTGTTCTTCAGTGAGCAAATAGTATCATCCAGGAAGGACAGAGTGCATCATCTCTCCATATTCCATTACTAAAACTTCCTCACGTGAAGATAATTTCTGTTTTTTTCCCAAGTGCAACGTCTTTATTTCTGGCAGGAAGTAAAGATACTTAGAGTGCCCAAGGCCTATTTCTCCCGATCGCATGAATGGCACAGAACTGGATTTGAAGGGTGGACCATTGGGTGGATAAGGAACTGGCTGGATGGCAGCATCCAGAGAGCTGAGCTGGATGCTCCTGTGCCCAGAGCAATGTGCCCACAGGAGCCAAATGAAGTTCAAGGAGGCCAAGTGTTGCACTTTGGGCTGAGGGATGGGGAGCTGTGGCAGTGGACCCAGAGGAGGCCATGGAGATGCTCAGAGGGGTGAAGCACCCCTCCTGCAATGACAGGCTGAGGGAAATGGGGCTGTTCAGCTGCTGGCATGTTCTGCTAAACCATTCTGTGATTCTATGGTAAGAAAAATCACATTTGCATGATGGGAATGGCTCCACTGTAGGGAATCACCTTATTATGTACAACTTGACAAATACAGAGATTTTGTTAAATAGCTCAACTTGTACTTTTTATCAAGCACTCTAAGAGGCAGTGAGATCAGTGAGTACGGCACAGCCACTGGACTGAGATACTCCAATTCCACGTGGATGACTGAGCTGGAAGAGCTTTACAGGCAAAACACAAAACCTGGAAGCTGCAATTACCCTGGGCTGAGCAGTAGGATGCTCTGTACAGCAATACCAGCAGAAGCAACGTTTACTTTGTATATTGATGAATTGAATGTTGATGCTCTACAGGCAGGACGTTGGCTAAGCACAGTGGGAAGGCAGCAGAGCCTAAGAGCAAAGGAAGGGAGCAGAGCCCATCCCACCTCCTCTGGGGGAGCAGCACAGAGGGGTGAGCCACAGCTGCTAACAAAGCCCTTACATTCTTACCCACTATTAGGCTGAAATGAATGAATCATCACAGAACTGAGAAATCGGTGATGTAGGCATGACTGAAAAAAAGGGCAGCAATAAATGTAACGCGTTACAGGAAAACAGCAGTGACTTTCTGGCACTGATGCCTTCTGTAAAACCCATCCTTTAACTGCAGCTTTGACAGCAGCCTCCTTTGCGATGAACACAGCCTTTCCCTGCTAACACCAGCAATCTCCTCCCCATGGAACACATCCTGCTGGCCAGACACAGATAAAGTCAAAACGTGGCTGTTGGAAGCAGCGTACCAGAATGTCTCTGAAGAGACAAGCATCCCAAAAACGCACCTTGTTGTGTCAGCACAGCGTTAGGACGAGAACAAATCTGTCTTTATACATCTCAGAGAGTTCATTTAAAAGCATCCCATGAGGTCAAACGCCGAGATATTAACACCTGCAGCACAGGTGACACAAACGTTACAAAACAACCCGCGGTTCGGCCAGGCTGTTAATAGATGGCATTACACAATTACTGACACAGCCAGATAATACTGCACTTCTACTATGCAAATTTTTAACAGCACATAGATTTTGAAAGGAGTTTACACCCACGACCCCCTCAGATGCAACTCGGTAACTCGCTATTAGGTGCCAAGCTGTCAGTCACAAATCAGAGCAGCCTACAAAGGAGCTACCAACCAAAGCCACTCGATTAAAATGCATGAGTCCTCTAGGAACCTATTTTTAAGCCTGTAAACTAACACTGTTGTATTAATGGCTTTCGTTTTGTCGCTAATTCTGCTTTTCTCCTACTAAGGCAACTCTGTAATGCCTTATTTGTTCACTTCTCAGGAGCAAAGCTCGGCTCTTCAGATATTTTTATCCATGTTACAAGGCTGTTGAACTGCAGGAATCTTGCTTAGAAAGAGGCCTGGAGTTGGCATGGGGAGCCTGATTCACTGTGCTAGAGCACATCTGGCCTCAGGTACACAAACAGCTGAGCAAGGCTTTGGTTCTGCATAGATGGCTGTGATGGGTTTCCAGAGGCAGCTGAGCACCTCCAGATGCTGTTTGCCCATACAGACACAGAGCAAACAGCTCTGATAGGGCTGAGCATCCAGGAGGAATTTCACAGAGATGGAAAAAAAAAAAAAAAAAGAAAAAGAAAAAAGAAGAAAAAAAAAAAAGGATGTATAACTCTGTCATAACCCTGTTTGCAAAACCGCCAAGTACAGCAACATGAAAGGCTGTAAATAATTCACTCTATTAGAGAAAATGTTTCACAAATTAAAAGGTTGTAACCTCTTTTTGGCTACAAAGCTGGCAGATGCTGGAGGCATTCCTGTTTCTGAAAATGCAGAACATGGTGTGCCCTATTTATGAGAAAATAGCAGCGACTTTCGGTTCTCAACCCTCCGAGGATCTGCTCAATGAAAAATGCATCTGCCTGTATTTCTGATGGATGGACCACAAAGGAATAGAGCCTGCACACTTTAGAAATGCAGCTCGGACCGAGTAGCAGCTCCCCGTATTCTGATGACACAGCTGCTGCAGTGCACAATGCAGAGCTGAGACAGCGTGGAGAGAATGGGTAAATTGGAATTGGGATATGATATTTACATAAACACACGCACACAGTTGTTTAAAGATACACACACAAGCTAAAAACAGGCATGCACTTATTACAGATGGCTCAGTAATGAATGATGCAGACTGAAAAGTGTGACATCAGTCAAATGCAGCCTCAGAGGGGTGACCACATGGCAGGGGACGGAACACAGAAGCAATTCCAAACAAAGAGACCAGATTGCTTTAACTTCCTATTGCTAAACATTCTGCCATGAACCAAGCAAACCTCACTGGAGCTGCCCCCGCCAGGTCAGTTGGGAACCAAACCAACACGGAAAAGAGCTGTGAAACTCACCTGTATGTTGCCAAAGTCCACGTTTTCATAATGGAAATGTGCACATTCAGCCATCTTCGGGAAATGACCCTTTGTAAAGGATAACCTGAAGCACACCAAAAGCATATCATAAGATGCAAATCATCAAAACTAAGCTCGGCATCAAGTTCTGTTACAAAATCCAGTTACTCATACAAAATAAGAGCTCCCTCACCCCAAAGCCAAGGGAACAGAGGGGTCTGTTGATGTGATGCACCAAAACAGTGGAGGAAAGGAATTGAGCGAGAAAGGAAAACTGAATTGCAAAATGGCTTTTATCATTGCATCCTTAAAAACCACGTGGCATTTCATCAACACCAAGGCCCACATCTTTAAGGAACAGTGCAGGGACAAGCAGCTCTACCTTAACAAATGCGTTTTTGCAGTGCAAATAAGCAGCCTTACACGAGACACATAGGAAAGTAGAACGTTACCTGTGAAAGGCATCACAGCCCATCAGTCCCGGGTTGATGTATCTGAGGGTGCAGAACAAATGCTATTTATCCTCTGCTTTTTTAAAAATTCAAAAGTGAGGCATAATTGTTCCCAAGTGACTCCAGCTACAGCGATGGCTGACGGGGAGATCCTCTGGCTCTGCAGCACGCTCTGCTTCTGCTGAAGCTATTATAGACTCCTATAGATAACTCTGGTGGTGAGCCAATGAGATTGTCATTATCTAGCTCTCTCTTCCCACGGGAATATAAGTGGGAAGTGAGATACAGCATCTGGCTGCTCAGCACTAGAACAAAGAGCCATTTCCCTCGCAGCACCAGAGCTCTACGGAAAGGTAACCTGAATGCACACAGCAATCAATACTGGGGAGCTCTGGTCCTCAAGTCAGCATCCTTAGCAAAGACAAGTCAAGCAATATTGATTACTTTTGAGCCTCTTGACAGGTTAGGGGTTTGAAACCTCAGCTACAAATATAATAAGTGGGTTTACATCATCTGGGAGAGAGCGAGAGAGAGCAAAGGAGGCACACAGGGAAAAGAAAGAGAATCAGAGAAGAAGAAAGCAAACACTGGCAGAAAAACTGTGCAAAACCCATTCAGGGAAGAGGTACAAGACAGGATGTGAAGAAAGGGAAAGAGCAAAACATCAAATAAAAAAAATACAGGCCACCCTAACGTACGTATGCACGTAAGTGCGCACGTATGTCTGTATATATACGTACATACACACATACATATACATTTAAGTGGATCAATTTCAGAGAGGAATCACAGTAGTTTAAGAATACAGTAACAGTGAAATGAAAGAGTCTGACAGGCTTTGCCTCCATGGCAGAAAGCAGGCAAGGGACCTAAGGAAAACTCTGATCCCCACTTCCATGCTACGCTCACTAAAACTTTGCTTTGCAAGGATTTTGGCTGCTCCCGTGAAGGCATTAACAAAACCTGTCACTGACTGCCCTTGGATGTATTCCAACACATGAGCCCAAATCCAGGATGTCACAGCTAGAAGCCCAGCAAAGATAGGGAAAAAAAAAAAAATCAAACAACACTGCTCTTACTTTTTCACATTCTTCACTTTCATACTTGCTGTGCTGCCGCAGGTCCGGAGCGGTAACTCCCCTGTGATGTCAGGGATATCTGCACCACGTGCCTGCAAAACAAGCAAAGGAAAGTAAGGATTCTCTCCCAATCACGCTGTGGATTGATTGCTGCTTGCAAAGCAGGTGTTTTCCATACATACAATCATAGCTCTTTGGTGATAAATGCTGTACTTTTGCCTTTTTAATATGGGGGGAGGGAAAGGAAAAGCGAACCTAAGGTGATGACTTTGCATGTGATCACCTCTTCCTAAACTGTTCTGTAGAGCCTTACTGATAACTCTGAGATCCAAGGTTTTGTTCGTTACTTCTCCTGGTTTCTAAATAGAGATTTTCAGAGGTAGAGCTCAACAAACACTTCCAAACTCTATACTCACACAAGCACAGCATTCATGCACAGACCCTGGAAGCAGCTGGATAGTTCATGCAGCACAAAACCACCTTAGCAGCAGAGCTGCTCATATGTGGGAGGTGAGCTTTCACAAAGACACTTGAAGCTATTGTTGTAAGCACACGAACGCATTAAAATGTCTTTAATTGCTGACATTCATTTAGTTCAGTGAGCCCAGAGCCCCACGCTCTCCTTTCCCATTTGCATCGCCCCACTTTTGCACCCTCCCCCTTCCTGCAGCTGCAGCACCATCCCTGGGGAAGCACTGAGCTCTGTGTGCTGCTGCTGGCGCAGCCCTGAGCTCCAAAGGCTGAGAGGTGGCTCTCATCAATGGAACAGCAGTTGAACCAGGAGATCAGTACAAACTTCACAGAGCAAGGGGAGCAAACTGCAGATGATGCAGATGAGCCCAGCAGAGTGAGCACAGGATGGATCGCAGAAATGATGCTCAAAATAACAAATGCTCAAGCAAGATGGAAGAGACTCAGTTCAGGATGCCATCTCTTGTAGGCCCGGAATGAATAAGTATTGCACAAACTTATTTTCTAATGACAGGAGGAGGAGGCAGAGCTCTCTGAAGCAGCAGATCAGCACAAGTGCTTTTGCACAAGTCCAGCCAAAGCTCCCTGAGCAGAAGCCAGCAGGTTGGCAGCAGCCGTGCCCCAGAACACAGCAGTGTCAGGCACAGCACAGCCTGGTGCTGGACCCAAACCTTCAGTCTGATGTTACAACCCCGCAGACAGGAGAATCTTCCCTGTCCCCCTCCCTGAAGCTCTCGTTCAGTCTGACAGGGGTCAAACTCACACGTGCACCATTCACCATTCCCACACTCACCAACAAAGTGCAGCAGAGGCAGAAGGAGTGGCTCAACTTCCAGCACCAGGAGGCACACAGCTACAGCCACGCTGCATCCCTAGGGCTGCTCTCACAGCTGCCGTGAGCAGGCCCAGATCCCAGCACCAGGGTACATCTCTGCTTCCACTCAGCCCTGCCCTGCAATCTGCCCACAGCTGCACAGACTGTGAGCACTCACCCCCTCAGAAAACACAAGGGTGGTATCTACAGACCTGAAGAAACCTCCCCCAGGCTGCCCGACAGCCACGACGTGCACAACTGCTTCAGTATCTCACAGGACACCTGAAGAGCCTCACTGCGACTTTCAGCATTAAGAGGATCACCAATTTAATAAACCTTATGCGTCTTTTACATGAGAAAATAACTAATTACGATGATAAATGCACCACTCCCCTAAGCTGCTTTTAGGCAAAGCCGGATGGAGCTCGCCTTCATTTTCTAAAGAAGAGAAATTTTGCAGGACGAAAAAATCATTTCTTCTTCTCCAGAACCTGGGAGAGACGAAAAGGGCGAAACAAATCCGACAGAACCACGTGGGCCCCAGGCAGCCTGCAGTGGGCAGAGCCTTCCTGCTGACTCAGAGCAGCGTAGGCAAAACTCACACCTCCACGAGATGTAAATGCCAGCATCTCTGCTCCGGGTTCTGCTGTCCTCTCCTTCCCAGCTGAGCCCAACCTTGCTGGTTGCCCCCCTATTTCCAGCACCGTGCACCACTGACACGGACTACACTGAGATGCAATGCACTAATTAACTTCGGGGGCTTTTCCAATTAGATTTGAGCTCTCTGGGCTGTGCAGCTGAACATAACGTCTCCGAAGGCTCACAGCTGAGGAAAATGGGCAGAATGGTGATCCTGTGTAAGCCAAGAGCTTTAATACGAGGCACAACCAGCAGAAAAGGAAAGGTGATTAGATAATGAAGAAAGAAATCTATAAACCCCACTCCTCCAAACTGAAATGCAATTACTTTCCATTTAAACCACAGGAAGCTAGCTACAGAATAATCACACTTCATTCACCATCAGTTTTCCCTGCTTTGATCTCAAACCTGGCACGCAGGACGTCGCCCCACATTACCTCTCTCTCAAAAGACAAACAAAAACACTCCGCCATGAGATTTGTTATCTTCTGTGCTTTGTGCCACAGCAATTTCCTTTTAAAAATCATTCGGAAACAGTTTGGATTACTTACACTTGAAAATCAGCTGGCTAACATCACAGGTCGCCTTCTCGCTCCTTTTTTCTTCCATGCATCCCCGTTCTGTGAGAGCTCAGTAATGGCAGAGCAAATCTGTTCATGCAAATTGTTCAGTCTGGTTTTCACAGCTGAATGTCACTGCTGCACCAATCAATCTGCTTTGGTCCCAAACTTGGTAAACAAATTAGGCCTTGATCCAGAACGCAGCCTGCTGGCTTCGTGCTCATCCTCAAGCCGCTCTGTTTGGTGGGAGGTTTCCCAGCCCTGCTGCAATGCTCCAAGCTGGGATGGTCCCACTGCAGCCTCTGTGCAACAGACTGCAGGGCAGGTGGACAGCACTGAAAGGTTTAAGCCGTTCTGAGACAACGCCTGTCTGTCTGTCCATCCTTCTGGTGGATGGGATGCCAGGTTCAGGTCACCACAGCCACGCGAGTGCTGGGTGTCACCTGTGCCACTTCTGAGTGCTGCTGCTGAACCTTCCAGGGATGCAGGCTGCCAAGTTTGAGTTTGCAGCCTTTTATCGCCTTGACTTGAAGAACTTCAGCTTTGCTCTCTCTGGCACAAAACCTCAGTCATAAATAATTTATTTCTAACAGCTCCACAGCGAAACGTGAAGGGATTTTCTCCTAAAAGTCTCGCTGCATTCATCAGCCAACACGTCAGCCCTCCTCCCTCACTTCCAGAATCGTAACACAGTGTGAATGCACACGTGAAACTGAAGCACTCCACTGAGCAAGATGTGCTAAAGATTGGGCCTGGGTGTCCTCAGCAGGGACACAACCCACAGCTGCAGGCTCACACCAGGACAAACCTTGCCCTTAGCCAAGGTTACCACAAAGCCACAGTAAACACAAGATAGGCATTAGCATTTATGCATCCCCCCCCCCCCCATCACCAGTCTCTCATCCGAACCAGCCTGGAGAAACCAGCCTGCTCTGGGTTCCTTGAGCTCATGGCCTTGTTTCTAACAATGGCAGAGCTGAATCAAAATGCTGAAGCAGCTCTCCGTGGCAGTCTGCCCTTTACACCACTTCCACTTCCCCTTGCTTTTCATTCTAAAATCAAACCAAAGGACCACGGCCAGAGCTTACCAAAAAGGCAGACTTTGTCACTTTCACTTCATTGAAGAGCAGCAGGAAACTGCTGCTGCAGCACAAGTCATCACCCAACAGCAGGCGATGCTCCACTCAATTGGAGCAACTGCAGCCACCGACAGACTCACGGAGAGCAACTTCCTTCTACTCTTACGTGGAACAGCCATGCAGGACCTCCACAATAAATAAGCACGCTTTAATACATAGCAGCTGAGTTCTTCATAACTGCCCGGGATGACTGGATGTATTTAAGGCAAACAAGCATCTGGTTTGTGTGCCCAGGTCTGGCAATCTCATCTTAAACAAAAATACCTGCGGCTTTACTGAAGAAAGAAAAAATAATTATTATCCTCCCATCTCCACATCCCCAGACTGAGCTGAATGAATCCCATCCCCAGAATGAGCATCCGTGCTGTTCAGGGGGCTGAGCAGCAGAGAGCAGCACTGGCACATCTAATACTGGAAAGCAAAGGCAGTCTGCTGTGTGGCCAAGAGTCCCCATCCCAAACTGCAGGAGCTGCCCAGCAGGGAAACTCTGAATCCTGGCTGCGCTCATTCTTAATCCCGCGTCTAAGAAATCTGTATTCAATAAAGAAGATGCTTTGATGTCTATCTTTTTTTTTTTTTTTTTTCAGCTCAGGACTTCTAATTCCATTTTCCACATTCCCTGTCACTGAATTGTTCTACGCAGCCCTCACCGCACAGCATGGTTAGCATGGAATTATTATTATTCTCTTTCAGAGGACCACACAGGAGGCGCTTTTTCTGCTCCCAACTCCTCCCCTCCAAGGGAAAAAAAAAGCAAGAGAAAACTTTTAAGCACTGCCATGAGCTGGCAAACGAAGGGAAACCTCTCATTCCTGAGCTCCGCTGTTACAGGCGTTCATCCACAGCACCCATTTATCGTAGTTTAAAGGATCAGCCTCGGCAGAACAAAGCAGGAGTTCTTAACTATTCACCTCCTGCTTTCCCAAATCAAGTCTGCTAGCTCAGATAGGCAGGAAGAGCCTCCCCAGCTCACATGTAAAGCAGCTAATTTGGTGAATGGAATCCAAGGCACAGAGTAAGCGACTTGGCAGCAGTCTGACCCTGCTCTGGCAGTGCTATTGTGACTGTGAACAAAGCTCACCTCGTAAAGCTGGCAGATTTTAATGTCATGATGGGATTGAAGTGGGCTTTAAAAAGACGCATGGACTTGCAGATGAATCAAATGCACCCAAAGAATGACAGTTATTTCCAGCAAAGCAGCCTTACACTTGTATATTCTTCCATTGCTAGCACTTGTTTCAAAGACAAAAACGGATGCATTGAGCAAAAATGAGTGGTTGGCTACCGAGGACAGCATCAGCATGATAACTACCTGAGAGCTCTAAGGCTGTGGGGCTATAGGCAAGCAGCAGCGAGTGCCTCATTGCCATTCACAAAGAGCTCAGCCCAGGGAGCTGCACGTACAGCACACAGCCCCACCGAATGGTTTCTGGCTGAGGAATGTACCTTAAGAACAAAAATCCCATATACAACATGCGTGGGAAAGGCAGCCAGGGTTAGAGTCCTCCTTCTGTACAGCTCATGAAATAAATTTTAGAAGAAAGCCAGGGAAAAGGGAGCATCCAACGAGCACAATGCTTTCATTCCCGTTCCTTGTTGGCTCAAAAAATTCCACCCCAAAAACCCCTCATCCTGTTTGATGCACTATTTCCACAGCCTATTGATTCACAGAGGGAGGAGGGGGGTCCTAATCACAGCTCACTCATCAAGGACCTGAAGAGCTTTGGGTGCCAGAATGCAATTGCTCACAGCACAGAAAACTTGAGAGATTAATTCAGGCTGAACCCAGCCAATGCCACTCCTCAGCCCCCCGGCCGTAAGCAGTAATGTAAATCATGTAAATAACAACAGTGCACTGCATTATGTTACAGGTACAAATCCGCTTAGAAGCCAAAGAATTTTCCCACTGCAGCGGAAGAAACACTGGAAGGCAGAAAAACCAGCAGGCTGACAGTTAACCCAATAGATCAGGAGTCAGTGGAGTTAATGGCAATTCACATTTATGCATGCAAAACCAGCCCGGGCTCGGCTTATAGAAGAGCCCAGTTCCAATGGCACGAAAGACATAACTGCTATATTATACACTCATTTTGCAAACCCTTATAATAACACAGCAACGTGAGGAATGTGTCTGTAACATGCAATTTATACCATCTCTATCCATAAACCTCCCAGCCCACGAGAACAAAAGGGTCACAGCCCAGCCACTGCGCCCCAGTGGGGGCTGGGGATCCCGCACTGCTCCAGGGCCTTCAGCCAGAGGAGCCACAGGGAGCAGAGCTGACCCAGGCATTTCTGCACTCACATCCGAGGTGGCAGTGAGCTGCAGCTCGTGCCATGCAGGTCAGAACGGGGCACAGCACTGCAGTCTCTGCATGCTCCCGCTCAGCACAGCACGCAGGTGAGTGCAGAGCTCCTCCCCACTGCACGCGACAGGGATGCGCCCAAGGATGCTTTACTGCCTTCGTGCAACGATCAGGTAAATGCAAACAGGAGCATTCAAAAAAAAAATTGGCCACTGCATTCCTGCGCCACTTTTGTCTTTTTAAGTTGTCATTGTCCCCCAGGGGTGTAAAAGATGAGATACTGGCGGTGACGTATCAACACACGACCCAAATGTCTCGAGGGTGAGATGCTGTATTCAGTGCATCAGATTCGCTTTGAGACAAATGGATATGGAATGGAAAAATATAAGGAAAAATAAAATATATAAATATATGGAATATATTATATCTTATATTATTATATATTTATATAAATATATAAAATAAAATATAAAATATATGGAAAAATATAAGGTCAGCGTGCCTGAAAACAGGTGAATTCAGCAAACTGTGCTGAATCATTCTTCCTTTGCTAAATGCTGCATACACTGGATTTTAAAACAAGTTTGGAAAATGTGATTTTTTTTTCCCCACAGGTCAACAATGTACCACAGGACTGCATAGGCTGTGAAGAGAGGAAACAACTGAAAGCATAGCGTCACCAACCAAAATCAAATGATTACTATAAATTAGTACTTACTGTCAGAAATACAGTATCCATTCCGGCTTAATCAAACTCATTTAATTGGCAAACCCAAATGGAAGTCAATGTGCCAATTAAGTGATTGCCCCTCATTGCAAAGACTCCCAGGGACAAACGCATGCTGGGAGTAAACCTGTGAAACACAAAGGACTCCAACCAAGAGCAGAGGGAGGGAAAGGACCATATGCAGCAACACAATACCTTGCCAACAGCTTCACAAGGGAAAAAGCATTTGATTCATGCAGCAATAATAAAGAAAACAAGTTACGTGAGCTGAAAGCGAAACGGAGGTTATGGGTTTGATGCCAGACCAGCACTGCTTTGACTGAAGTATTATTACATCCTGGTGGCAGCTCGGTGTGCTGTAAGGAACACTTATCACATACCCAGGCCTATGTTATCCATACCACCTGAAATCCCACCTCCAGCCCATCGTCAGCTCTGCTGCAGTCTCTCCTTGGTGAACTCAATGCCACACAGCAGTGGGGTGCTGGACAGGAAAGCCGTACTGGGCTGTGGGTAAGATATGATCCAGCCTTGCCATCAATGGCAAGCCAAGCCCCAGAGCCTCCTCTAGCACACAGCCAGCTTCCAGCTTTAAGGTAATGTTTTCCATTATGCTGAAGTAACTCTTAGGACTGGGAGCCAGAAGCTGAGTGCTGGAGCATCCAGGAGGGCAAACAGCTCAAGCCCCATCCTGGTGCATCACACCCAAGGCATTCAAAAAGCCAACAGAAAAGCACAGTTGCAGTTTTGTAACTACTGAAACGTTTCCATATCCCTAAAAGCTTCAAAATGTTGCAGAACCTGCAGGTAGGCATTCAGAACTCAACATAAATAAGTAAAGAAACACAAATAAAGAAATTCTTAACAGAAAGTCCACAAACCCCCATCCTCTGCATCTATTCTTGCAGAAGTCACAGCCAAGATCTGGGGCAGCTCTGGGCTGAGGACTGTACAAAGAATGAGAAACAAGCCCAGCTCTAACAAGAGCGACATCTTTCTTGCAACCTTCACAATCCACCCAACTCTACACAGTTTCATAAATTGCGTTTAAAATTAGTTGTCTCTTCACTCCTGTCCCACATTTAAGAGAGTGATATATTGAGGTCTCATTAAAAAGCCTACGTTCCCCTCACAAACCACACCACGTTACCTCACCCGGTGTCAAACACTGGGAACATCACAGCTCTAAGAATCCATCCGAACAGATCTAAGGACAAGGATCATTACAGGGACTCCATGCAGACAAATCCAACCCCTGGACCATTTGGAGGCTTGCATTTCTCCTTAAGAAAATTCTACCAGCGTAAGCTAAACGGGGTGGTGGTGACTGCCAGCTGCCTGCCTGCTTCTGCAGTTACTCATTTGCCAGATTCATGGATTCAGTGGTTTCCTATTGTAACTCAGAGGTTCCCGCATCGCTCTTCTAGGCAACCTGGTTGCAAATTAGTAACACTTGGGGATACTGAGGTCACTTTCTTTATAATCTCATCACTAATTGAACCTCCAGATCCCCAGAACAACTGCTGAGAGGTGCGGGATGGGAAACCCCCAGACACATCCAGAAGGGATGTAATTCACAAGGATGCCCTGTGGACACACTGCAGGATGAGCCCAGCTGGAAGGATGATCACCAACACTCTGCCCAGGGCAATGTGGATCCAAATCTCTCAGGAAACAGACCCACCACAGCTTTAGGGACTGGAAGATGTGACAGACGCTGCAGAAAAAGCCTCCTTGTTCAGAAACATATGTCGTGTATATGTATGAAAGAAATCCTATTTCCAGGTTTGGACTCAGTACATTCGCCTTATCTCCAGTGCAGGTCTGCCTGTTGGCTTAGTGCAGCTCCAGGTGCTATCATTCCATGGCAGCAACATTTGAAAGGAGCACATGAATAATGAGTTCCACGTTCGTTTCACTCTTTCAATTCTGCCTCTCCACCAAATTCTGACAAAATCCTGCTACAGGGAGAGGCAGCTTTTATAGCACAGCAACCCTGCGCCCACAGCGAGGTGTTGAGAGCAAAGTCAGATGATCAATGACAGAAGGTAAATGCAAAATTAAGTAAAACTATCAGATAACACTGAAGTTAATGACAGGCTGAGGACAGCTGTTTTGTAGGTTTGTGTGAGAAATCTTATTTAAAGGCTCTCTTTCACAACTTTATTTCTTCTAGCAATAGAAACAGAGCACTCTTCAGGTCCTTACAAGGGAAGGATGCTCCTTTCCTGTATGGTAACATAACCAGCTCAGAGAGACGTTAGAAAATCCATATGCTGCAACATCACTTGGCTCAAACACGGCTTTTTTGTCCCCAGAGCTCACAAGTATTTCACAAAGAAAGTCAGTATCACCAACTGCATCTTTCAAAATGGAGCAGGGAGAAAGAAAAAGGGCACATGTGAAGGTTAGCCAGCAGTGCAGTGGGACCTGGGGGCTGAGACATGAGAAAAATGGTGCAGATAATATTACTAAATGCTAAAAATAGAGAATATAATCGGAGGCTGCTACAAAATACAGCAGTCCTCGAGGACTGGTCAAGAAGTTGTGTTATGACCTAACTCCTATGAAGTCTGTCCCTCCTGTACTGCATCTCAGTCGGTCTGGTTCTCAGTCTGGCTCAGGATTAATGATCTCCTATGAAGCTGCAGGAGCCACCCAAAGTACCCGGAGCAACCAGATCTCCCCAAGAAAACCACCTGCCTTTGTGCTAAACTATAAAGAACAGCAGCTGAAAGGACAAATTAGAATCCTACAAAGGACAAAAAAAACCCAAAAAACCTCAGGTGCCCACCATTAGCCAACAAGGATGGAAATATTAAAAATAGAGTTTCTGTCCTATCTAATATTCAGAGAACAGGAGGACATTCAACCTCTACGTATTTAGAAAGTCCTTCAGTTTATTTCTCGTTAAGAAGGAGGTTTGGAAACAAAGCACTCTCATAAATTAATAAGAAGCACTTCCAAACACATTGCAGATAAAAGGGGGAGGGAAGGAAGGGAAGAGGATGCTCACCTAACCGTGAATGCATAAAGCACCTTTCCCAAAGTACAAAAGCATGTAGAGAGGCAAAGTTTGAGAGACAAGTGAATGAGCATCACAGATCTGTCTCTTGTGTCAGAATTTCCCAAGCTCTTTGCACTGTTGCTAGCCTCAGCAGTTCCTCACCTGGCAGAATGTGACATTCATTGCAAGTGACAAAGCCTCGCACCCAGTTGGGTCTCCAGCTGTTTACAGTGAGAAGCAATGGAGAGCAGAAAACAGCACAGCTACATCCATCTTCTCCAAGCCCTTGCAGCCTCCATTAACCAAAGGCTGAAACAACAGGCGACAACAAAACCTGCCTGCAACTTCAGCTGCGAACCAGAAAATGAGTTTATTATGCAACTATGAGAAACTCAAATAGCATGTAAGGAGCAAACTACAGGAAAGGGCCAAACCTGAGTCTGCCAAGAATGCAAAGCGAAGAGAGCGAGGAAGGAGGGGTCATGATTAAAAGGATCAGGCAAGAAACAAATACAGCAGATGCACTGGTTAAGCAACAAGTACAAGAAGACGGTGCTAATTCTCAGCAGGAAAGCATCCTGTAAGTCTCACCTTCTGACTGGCCGTTAGGCAGAGGTTGAAAATGGAACTTTGATTCACTTAACACAGAAAACACGAGCAAGTGAGGCTTTTATGTCCATCTACAATGTATTCTAATGTGCATGAAGTCAGAGCACCACAAGCACGATTCCCAGCCATTGTAACTACAAGCTCAGTCTTTAACACTCAGCCCTGTGCTCTACCATACCAAATCACTGAGCAGCAAACCTCAGACCTGGATTTCCTTGGAAAAAAACACCCAACCGACTGCAACAGTCACAGAATCATAGTTGGAAAGGACCTTAAAGATCATCAAGTCCAAATGCAACCCAACCACACTACCCTAACTCTAACAAATACAATACCCTAAGTACCCTAACTCTAATAAATGAGGTCTGCTGGCTAACTTGTGTCACAGGTGGAGACTGAACCACAGACACTCCTGGAGGTTACAGACAGCACTGTGTCAGACAGTGACCCACACGAGCCCTGGCTGTGCAGTGTGAAGAAGCTCCATGCTCTGAGGCTGCAGCACGCACTGCTGGCTGGGTAACAGTGATGAGGACAGGCAGTGCTCTCACACATGCAGCATCACTGAGATCTGCTGGCCAATACAGAGAGAAGGGAAAAAAAAAAATAAAATACCTGCAGGTAGAGAAAAAAAAAACAAACATATCCAGGAAGAGACAACTGCTAAAAGTCAGAACTAACTGCAGAGAGGCGTGGAGTTGAGCAGAACAAGAGGTACAGAAAAACACCAGGAGGCCAAATGTCAGAGAGCCCAGAGCTCTGCCTTGGTTTTGGGTTTTTTGGCCTGAAAATGGAATTTGAAGCAAAATACCATCACTGTGTTATAGAGGGCTTGATAATGCTTCTAAAGCTGTACAAACACTTGGTTATCTTATTTAACATTAAAATAAAAACCTGTCTTACAGTGAGAGTACACATCTTAACTACATATAATGAATATTTCACCCAAAATGTTCTTCATCGGATCCAGCCAGATATTAATGGTGCTTTAAACCTTAAATAATCCTTTGGGATGAACATTCATGTTCCGCTAGGTTCTCAATGTTCTGTTTGCTCTATCTGCCTTGCTGGATTCTTCTACGGCTTCGTGAGTAGCACTGATTCACTTAAACCATCTCTCAGAAAGGCTTGTTCAGCCTGTGAAAGTAAGCGGAGCTGAAATGCATGCTCTTACTGTAGGGCACAGTGTAAAGGTTGGGTACTTTGCATCCTTCCTTTGAAAGGTCATTCAGGAAAGTGCTGCTGCATGAAACACAAACGCACACGTGACAAGGTTGGTGCTTCCAGACAAAGGAGCATCTCAGATCTTCGATGGGAGCATTAGGAATCCCACGTTGTCACATAAAGACTGAGATAACCTAAAGGAATATGGTCTGCTGTGATGTTTCCAGACAAGCAACGCGGAGTTACAATCCCGTTTTGCTGCACTGTTGATACTAAATCACAGCCATACAACTTACACCTTCCAATTACGTGCTGCTGGTGATAATAGTCAGCACTAAGGTGCACTAAGTACTATAGGTCTGTATGAGAATCCCAGCCATGGACATACTGGCACATACAGTAATGCTGCAGTGAAACAGCTCTGATGTTATTCAACAGCACTGCAATTCTGAAGGGAAAAGGACAAACACAAATTATTTACTGAGAAACAGTGAAACCTGTTTCTCCCCTCACATCTCGCCCAAAAAGTTGGAGGTTTATCCACAAAGGCTCTGAACTCCCTTCACTTAACCAAGCTTTAGAGAGAACCAGCTCAGCATGAACCCATACAGCACCTGGGCTTCCCTGCAAACCCCCAGCCCCATACATCACATGGCTCTGACTGCCCTTGCAGTACAGCTGAGCCCAGCCCACCTCTCATGCTGCTGCGGGTCAGGAGCAGAAAACACATGGCTTGTCCAGATGCTCTGCCACTGCCACACGATGTGATGCAAAGGAAAAACTGTCACTGGGCTCACATCACAGTAAGTAACCTCAGCCATGCAGCTGGGCTGCCCCAGCAGGAGCAGCAGAGCCACCCACAAACATTCAGATCTTCCCCCTGTCCAAGCTCCATCTCTGTAATTGCAGAATGCAATTTCCTCTTCTGCTTAATATGCTACTGAAGCAATTTAGAATATATGGAAATAACAAGCAAGATGGGACATCTGGACAGTTCTGGACTGAGGCAAGGCAGGTCAAATGTCTGTGAGGTAAGATAACTTCACAAAACCACCTAATCAGATTGCCTAATTTGGCAACTAGGTAAAGTAACAATCTCCTGTCTGAGCTCAGCAAGTCCTAGAGGAGCTGGGAGGAGAGGAGGTGAAGGCAGGGAGAGGCGCTCCACTCGTTTAAAAAGGAAACAAACCAATCAGGGTAATGCAGAAGCCTGCAGCCCACTTGCAGTGCCGTGATAAGGATGAGAGCAGCACCTTTGTGCTTGCTTTTCTGCAATTCCTTTCAGGTTAGCTTTCAGGCTAACATTTCACTGCTGTAGACTTTGCCAGCATTCTGCTAAAATCCCATTCTTCCACAATGCTGCATGCTTCAAAGAGCATGTTTTTACAAGAAGTTCCCTTCATGCTCCTAAGTCTTGCCGAAAACGAGGTTAATGCAGACTGAAAATCGTTGTGACATTGTGGACCTTTTAATTGGTTACCAGACCTGCTTTGGGGCACACATTAATAGGGCAGAAGCGCTCTGCGTGCTCCTCCTCCCTCCCCTTGACAAAGCGCCAGAGGAAGGGAAGTATTTCAGCCTTACTGAAACTACTACAAAACCCATTTAAAAATAAGCTGAAATTCGGAGAGGAAGAATCAAAGCTTAATCTAGAACACCAGAGCCAGCCGTGCCCATTATTCAGAACAAAAGCCACGCGTACGAAAGTGCAGCCAGGCTTTTTACCATAGCGCTGAGGGTCTCCTCCCAGTCCGGCCTCTCTCGGGGATGGATGCTTCTCTGAAGCTCTGGCACGAAATCATCTTCTTCTGAATGTAAAGAGGACTTCATCATTCTGAAAAGGAGGACAGACAGGTTTGATACGCGGTCATCTTCACAGGTCTTAAAGCAGCGAGAAACCTGCAGCCCGTTTTAACAAGCTGCTGTTTGTCCGTGCAAACACCCTTAGCTTGTGAGCAGCAGACACTGATCCCTTGGCCAATGCCATCATCTGCTGTGGCTTCGCTAACACAGAAGATCCAGGCAGGCTTCTGTGAGTAGATGGCGTTTATTGAGAGTAACCCATCCGATAATCAGTGCTACGTACGCAATTAAAACAAACAGCAGGCTTCCTCAGCTCTAAGGTTTGAAAATAAGACGACTGCATTCACACCTTTAGGTGCACTTTGGATTACAAGTCAATTTACCAGACACTCCTCAGGCTTACCCCAGTCCCCCCCCCCGGATTTCCCATCAGAAATCTGTTTTCTTAATAGCCTTTTCCCACCAAAGCCAATGCTTTCCTTTTGACAAATAAACTTCCCACACGTCTGAAATGCTGCCAGCACTGCAGGGCTGCCCAAGGACACCCTGCCTCCTGCCTTTAGGATGCACCCACACCCTACAGCAAAACGGAGCCAGTGGAATCACCCATAGGAGGTCTCAATTCAATGTCACCAGGTGGTAACAAACTTAGCAGCCGGGAAACAGTCAGAGGAGCGTGGAAGTGAGCTCTGAAGCTGAAGGGATGCTACTGTAAGGATGGCTGCCTGCTTCTTGCTTCAATTTATCCTGAAGGATAAGGAGGAAAAGAGCTGGGCGGTGTGGCACCTCCTGTCCTCTGCCACTACCCAGGGCAGAGCAGAAATGAAACAAAACCCTGAGAGGAGGAGGTTTCTGAGCTCACACGGCTTCACTTAAAGCTAGGAATATTACATACATGGGTACCACTGCCCACTGGCACTGACATAAAAGCATGGATGTGTTTTGTAAACCTTAAGGGAGAGATGAAACTGAAGAACTCGCTCTGTTCCACACAGCCCACACTTGGCTACTTCATGGGAGCTGTAATTGACTGAAAATTCACTACAATTTAATACGACCCCTAATGACAGAAATGCCACTGTGTTTGAAATGCCACTTCTTTGGCTGCTCTGCAGCTCTCTGTGCCCATCCAGCAACAGCCCACACCGTTACATTAATCACAGCTCTGCCCGCACAGAGGTCATTAAGCAATCTCTCTTCAGATGACTGAATCCTTCTTTGGTGTAAATTGAGAATCAAATGTACTGGAACAAATGTTTACAGGACGTTTTGCAGAAGGCACAGCTCCCTTTCACACCCATTCTTTTGAGTTCTCTTTTAAGTCAGGTCTATGAATCTCAAGTCAGAGCTGGTACATCTGTACAACACAACCGTAGCAAGAAACACCCGATGCCCATTTCCACGTTCTCAACCCCCAGTTTGCTACCTGCCATTCATTGCAGCACTTCCCTGCCTGCTTACAAGGAACCAAATCCCACCGGTGCTGCCCTGCAGCCACAGCCCTGCACTACTGGCAATGGGTGAGCGCTGCAGGACAGCTCACATCCCATCTGCCGAGCGTCAGATACAGTAAATGCCACCCACTGCATGCCAGGACTGCCAGGGCCCTGATGCCACCTGACTGCTGACTGATGGTTCCCCTCCGGGACAACACGAGGCACTGACAAATCACATCCAGAGACGCCTGATGGTTTAAAAGCCATGCAATAGCATGGAAGCACCAGGCGCCATGAACACCAGACCCCTCACATCACACAGATAATTGTCTGCCTGACAGATACTCATTTCAGATGGGCTATGTATTTTTTAAATTAAATGCCAAGCCTGGTCTTTAGGCTGCATTCACCCCGTGGGACGTTGGGCAGGTCAGCGTTCCCTGCTGCTTCTCCTTCAAATGACTTTTCTTTCTGACCTCAATTTAGGAGGCAAGAGCCGACCATAACTGATTTATTCGTTTATTTATTATTTATCCAGCACTGCTGTTGTGCCGGGAGGTTTCTCAGCCCACAGAAAAGCACAGCTCTGCCCCATGGAAGCGATGATTCAAAAGGATTTAGAGCTCCACAGAAAGCGATGCTTTCTGAGATACGAATTCTACCCAAAAAGCCCAATTTAAATACGGCCTTTGCTGACACAAATCTACGCTCAAAATCAACGAGCTTCAAATGTTATCTGATAGAAATGGGTACTTATGTCCCTCAAATAATTTGCACAAAAAAGCCAGGATCACACAGACTTTATCGGGGCGCTAACAACGCTCTGCAGATTAAACTTTGCATCTTCCTTGCTCCTAGCAAACACGTTTGTCTTCCATGAGCACTCCTCAGTTTTGACACTATTAACAGACACCGCTCAAGAGAGGGGCGAGGAGCAGAGGCAGCAGCCAGCAGCCAGAACAGAATCGTGATGTGCTGCTGCAAGTTCAAGAGGCAGAGCTTTATGGGCACCTCTGTGAGGGTTAGCAAAATCTTTTGTGGACAGATGAGATCCGGGGTTGCTTTAGGCTCCAACAATTCACTACAGGCGAAGCACAGCGCAAAACCCCTCAATCAAGTGCATATTAAACTTAAAGGGCAAACGTAACAGCAGCCTGGATGCAGCATCGCTGTCTGTCCCCATGCAAGGAAGTAATGCTTCCAGGGTTTCATCCTCCCAGTCACAGCATGGAAAGGTACTCCAAAAATCAACAGAAAGGTACCTTTATAACCTCTTTACAGGGTTTAAAAATAACTTGATCAAGACAAGGAGTCATAGAATCATAGAATGGCCTGGGTTGAAAAGGACCACAGCGCTCATCCAGTCCCAACCCCCTGCTGTGTGCAGGTCACCAACCAGCAGCCCAGGCTGCCCAGAGCCACATCCAGCCTGGCCTTGGATCCTGCAGGGATGGGGCATCCACAGCCTCTTTAGGCAACCTGTTCCAGTGAAGTGAGTCACAGAGCTAAGGAGAGAAAATATATCAGGAATTGGAGTGGTCAACATACAGCGTATGACACAAAATTAAGGCTGCTTTTCACTACGGACTGCCCTTATCACCACAAGGAAAGGCAACATCTAGGAATCAAGAACTGAGATACGACATAAGGCATACAAACACCTGGGCAAGAAGTTGGAATCTAGGGAGAAGCATCAGCACGTCTTTATTTCTGGCCTCAAACTTACACCACAAAAAAAGATCTGCGCTATCATGAAAGAGATGGGGGGAAAAAAATGAAACCAGGAAACACCCACCTTCCGCCAATCCCATTTCCCAAGCAAACTCTATAGCCATGAAATTAAAATAATACAGTGGAAAGGAACAAATAATCATGCAATATGGAAAGTGGAGATAGCTCGAGAGCCCCAGGGACAGTGAAACGAGATGGGAATTGAAGGCTGGCAGCGATGACCTGAAAGAGAATTTAATTTCCCATCTTTGAAATCAGCATTGTCAACACCTTGCTGATTACATTATGTCTATCTGTATTATATAACGTAAGATTTCTGAAGCCTGTCTCAAGGTTCACACAGAGCGAAGACAGAAAAGACCTCCAAGGTCAGCACACCTCGTAAATAAACACACCTCATAAATAAACAAATGGCAAATGGGATTTCATTTAATCCTTGACCACAAAATGAAAACCTGGCATAACTAAATGGTTTACTGTGATTGATTCTGCTAAGTTGAAAGCTACAGTGGACGTTTTTGATGTAAGTTCATTACTAGGAAGCCGAAATTGGATTGTTTGGGGAGCCAGTGGGTAAGAAAAACTAATAGAGAAACACTACATTACAACAGAAGAACCATTTAAAAATCCTATGCCGTTATTCAGATATGAGCCAGCAGAAACCAACCCAAATTTCTCTGAATGACTGCACGCTACCTGTGCCAGCAAGGATGCATCTGCTGCCTCGTTGGAGATGTTTACATCAATGGTTTTCAGCTCCTGATTTATCAGTGATGGTCAGAGAACTGCTGGGATGGGGACAGCAGGAGCTCAGTACCAACCGTTCCTTTGTGCAGTGCAGCTGCTCAGTAAGCACAGGGCTTTCAAGGACGGTTCTGCTCTTCTGCCAGAACCTGGGCAGCTCTGTGTACCCAGTGTCACCCAGCAGTGCTCTGTTCTCAGCTCAGGAACATCCACTGCAAGGTACTTCAGTAAGCAGCAAGACCCCCACCCACGCTCTGCAAGGGGCTGCAGTGGTGCCTAAGGGCTGTGCTGAACTTGGCTTTAGTCCTTTGCATTCAGATTTTGCTAAAGGAGGACTTCTTTGAATGCTTTATGAAAAGAATATTCAGCTTTTACATGCTCTCAGCCACGCTCTTGGTTATTAAAGAGTTTTATTGGGAAAAAAAAAAACATAGAACCTTCATCATTCTGCATACGTGTATTATTGGACAAAACTGCTCTTTGCTTTGGCAGCACATAAAAGGCATTGTTTTAGTAAGTGCTTGGTATTTTCTTCCAGAACACTGTGACAGTCAATTAGAAAACTTATTCTTTAAATAAGCTCCTCTTATCACTTTTGCCCCGAGTAAGAAAAGAATTAGGAAAATGCTCAGCTCTTAGCTTGGTTTCCTCTGGTTCGATTCAGGAACACGCGAGGAAATAAATTCTCTCCAGGGAAAAAGAGTATTGGCCTCTCATTTACAATTAATGAACCGCTATGAGCAGCCCTGAAGTTTGAGCACAGAGAGGAGATGGGGAAGGATGGCTGCTTTTTGAGTTCATGCTTTCTTCTGGGCACGGTTTCAGTTCATGGCTTCCTCTCTGCCCAACAAAAGCCATCCCAGTCTCCACTGGAGCCCTTAAATACCATAATACAAATCAGTAATAAAAACCATCTGTTTACAGCTAATCCAGATACGGAAAAGTTTTTAAGTTTACCCCAAAATTACAAAGCGTGACCTAAACCCAGATCCAAGGACATTCATCTGGACTCATTTCTCATTTACTTGTATTTCAGAGGTAAAGCAAAGCCATGGCAAACGCAATCCTCCCTAATCCAAACATACACTGGAAAATGATGCTTTCAGCATGTGAGATGATCGAGTACCACCGACTCAACAGTTGCCATTAGCCTCGTGTGCTGTTAACGTGACAACTGCTCCTAACACGAAACAACACTCACAACTCGTCTGGTCAGATAGCTGCTTTGCAGGGAAACCCCACCTCCAGCCAAACGTGTGCACAGGGCTGGGCACAGCAAAGCCTCCCATCCGCCCAGCTCACTGCAGGAGAAACCAGGGGGAGAACAACACCCAGAGATGAGCACTGCCAGGGAAAAGAATGGAAATGAACTCTAGGACACCAGAACCTGACTGATCAAATCAAGAATGAAAGATAAACAAGCATAAAATACAATTGAAGAGTAGTTCCAGCCATCCTGCCTTTGATGACTAGTCTCAAATGACCAGCTGACCCAGCATCCTATTTACAACACTCTGCTATCACTCCACATCAATGGTATCAGCAGCAGAAAAGAGGAAAACGTTCAGCTCTTTCCATGCCTATAGATCACTGCCAATATGCTGCACTGTTATTATGCCTATTGCATGCTTTTTGACCCCCTAAATTGAATTAAATGGAGATCTATGGCTGCAACAAGTCATCAAGGACATGTCTGACCAGATAGGGGTCATACGGCCACAGTAAGTGCAAACCACACTGCAATTATTTCTGCTGTAGCAGAGAGATGTGCATTCTAAACAAGCAGGTCATTCTGAAGCTAACATGGATGGGAAAGTAAAGGAAGCAACCAGGACAAACCTGCAGGACTGCTTATCTGCTGCCTGCATTTCTGATGCACGACATGAAGAAACAAGTGGCAGCAGAGCAATAAATAAGAAGGGGTGACAAGTGAAAGCAGCACCTGCAGACCATAACTAAAGGTGTTATGCATTTCCCACCCTTACCTCGTGCAGCACCAGTGTCAGCACTACAAACAGGCCCAGTGCTGGTGTAGTTCTTCAGTTATCACAGACCAGTTACTCTGCCCTCTTGGAATGATTTACAAATGGTAAATATCTTTCTCAGGGCAGAAAAAAAATAAAACATACGGGAAAGAGATCATTGATCCACCTTCCTCAAGTTCTCAAGGATACAGCTGCAACCACTACTACCCAGTCATTTTCACCTTCAGCACCCACGTAAGCATTTTTGGTACAAAAGCATCGGAGCTGGCACACATGTCTGCTGTGAATGGAAACCCTGCTGCTAGGTTTCCTGCTGCCACGGAGATGAATAGAGAGAGAACAATTAGCCAAGGCTTCAGTCTAATTTAGCTTTATTTTTCTTTTTGGAGGAGAGACTGAGAAATGGCATATCATAAAACAGAACATGAACTCCGAAGGCTGCACCCAGAAGCACGAAGCCGAAACACCACGTGTAACCTGTATTATAATGGCTTCTGGTCTCCTGACAAAGGAGGGATGAGAAAGATCTGAGCGTGCTCCTCTCAGAGACCCCCTTTTGGCTTTGACCTCCTGGTAAAACCTCGGTGGGTTTCTGCAGATGCCATCCTGATGTGCACGCACTGCTCTTCATACTGAGCGCGGAGAACCTGGACGTTTATCTTAGCTTGGCAACTGCTGGAGCCAAGGAGCTGAGGTTGGACAGGCACTGCAATGCTTCATCGTACAGCACCACCAGGAAACCACTTCAATCTTACATCAGGCAGCAGAAGAAAATCCCTGAAATACTTATCCAAGCAGCAACCTGATTTTCAAGACATCAAGGGAGTAAGGAGCGAACTACATACATAAGCACAGATGATCCAAATATATTCAAAAAACAAAAAGGAAACCACCTTCCAAACGAATTTCACAGAGGATGAAAAGCACAAAAGGTGTTAAAACTGCCTAAGCAGATGCCAAGAGTGGAATGTAAGAAAAACCACAAGCAAACAAGGGATTTTTCTGTCCCCTCTGCTACGAGATCCGATGTCAGCATTCGCTCACTGCTGCTGTGTAGAAAGATTAATAATTCTCCAATGCTAACATTAGGGTAGGAATAACAACTTACTGAGCACGGGGTAAATCCTGCTGTTAGGACATGTCTCACTCGCCCCAACCACGGAGTGACAGCATGGGACCATCTGATGGAGCTCTGCTTGCAACCAGCACAGCTACAGCAAATGCAGGAGGCGAGAAGGAAGGCGCACGACCGACTCCAGGCTCCAGGAAGCAAACCACACAAATGACTGTTGAGTTGTGCAATGACTCAGCAGGAAAAAAAAAAATAATAATAATAATAGCAGATAGGGCAATCTTTTCCGTAAGAATTAATATCTGCCATCAAAAAAATGATGTAAAATAAATGAAGAGAAAGAAGGGTACCCAGCGTGGAATTCTGCAAGGACCTGTAAGCTCGCTGCAGCAAGGTGCTGCTCTTTCACCTCATCAGCCATTCTTTATTGCTCCTCTGCACACCTGAGCAAGCAGAGCAGCAAACTGAGCTGGCTTAACCCCTGCTTTGCCACTGGCACTGCTGGGGAGGCCGATAACACGCTGCTCTGCAAAGACAGGCTTTGCTTTGTGAGCAGCATGATAGGAAGCTGCGGCCAGGAAGTGAGGCAGGTAAGCACAGGGTGGAAAGAAAACAGCAGCCTTGGGAATGCAGCGCTGCTCAGAAAGGAGCCGGGCTGGGGCAGCACCAGAGGCAGCTGCTCACTCCCCCAACCTGCAAAGCCAATGAATACCGACAGGACAGACACAACACGATGCTTCTGCACGGCCGCCGCTGCTCTCCTGAGAAAGCAGCATGACATTCGAGCTCCTGTTTTACTCTCAGGACTTTACAGGACGGCCATCCTACGCCTAACGGGGCTGAACAGCTCTTATACATCTCCCTGAAACAGCGAGATTAAATGTTATCTGTCAAACATAGACAGCACAGCCCAACCTGCCAGATGAGCAGTCACACTGTGTGGATCTCATCGCTCAGTCTGAGCGCTCCTGCTTTTATTCTCCCCTTTGCAAGCCGTTTTGCAAATAGCAGCTGAAGAACGTTTAATCCCCTGCCCTCCTGCTTTGCCCCTCAGCTGGATGCAGGCTGCAGAAGCACCGAGGCAGGCAGGCAGCTGCCTGGTTCACTCAGTGCTGAAGTTCAGTGAAATTTAAGCAGATGCTTACATGCTTTGCAAGGCCGGGGTAGAAAAAACAAACGGATCAGGTGGCTGATTGCTTTCCAGTGTTCTTCACTTACAGACCCAATCAGGTGAAAAATACTATTCCTTATCGCTTCCTCCTTGCCTTTAAAATCTCTCCTGGCGTGATTCCACCTGTATAAATTCTACACAGTATCCCTGCTGCTATTATGCCTATGTATGAGATAATAAAAGATGAGAGGATGCCAGTATCTTCTCAGAGCAGCAGCAGACAACCGAGTAACTGCCGGCAATGGCAGAGAGCTGCAAAGCCAGAGGGCAGGCAGGGGGAGAAGGGCTGAGGCAGGAAGGCCTGATATCAGAACAGGTATCAGCACTTTGCATGGTTTCTAAATGCTTTTCTTTGCCATCACACCCTTAGCCCGTCTGGTTAACACACAGCACCGTCCATCCCCAGTACTGGGAGAAGTAAAGCTGTCCTGGCACAGGCCGAGCTGGGGCTTCATGGCTAGCACGTGAAAACCCATGTATTTGCATGGCAGTGAGGGATCAGGAAGGATTGTGGGCTTCTGCATCAAAATAAATTACAGTTCGAAACAGGAAACCCCGGTGAGGAGAAGGGCAGCTCCTGCAGCACAGTCCTGACACCTGTATCAACATCCATCCCCACCCAGCGCCTGGGGCAGCATTCCTGGGATTTATGGGGTCGGGTGGGAAATGCAATAAACGAGGCCAATCCTGCTCAAAATTACACTCGGCCACCAAATCCACTTCGCAACCCTGCTTCAAAAAGCCGAGTGGAACAAAGGAAAGTTTCGCCCTGAAGTAATTTTTATACTTAAGCCATGCAGCTCTTCGCAATTAACTTAAAATGTTCCGATAGGAAAAGCAACATTTTGGTATCCCTGCTGGCACAGGGGTGAATAATGTACAAGAATTTACCCACAGGCTGAGTCAGCAAAGCCCAAAGAAAGGCCATGATCCCTGCTGCTTCCTCCCACCCAGCAGCCTGCTCCCCTAAACCAGGGACACCCATGTCCACACAGCAGCCCACGAACAGCACCATAACAGCACTGCACTTCGTCTTCCCAGGCTGCAAAGGAAGAAGTCAGCAGACACAGATAGCTGGCAGACTGCTGCCTTTCAGCTATCAGCACACGGAGTGTTAATTGTGCTGCTCAGCATGACTAAGAAACAATTCATCCCGAATCATACTGTATCACAGAAGCTGGAATATTTCACCACAAGCTTTAATTGTCCTGACTCACGCTGTCAGCAATAAAATGCCCTCTTGGGAAAATAAATAAATAGGCAAATAAAGCTTTAACTGATTTGGCAGAGTGTCTGCCAGAGAAAGCACATGGCCTGATTATTTTTAAGACATTAAAAAGGGCTGCAGGTGCAATAGGATAACCTAAATGGATGGGTGATGAACAGATGTATAGCTTTTCCAGTGTGACATAAAACAAGGCAGCGTGGGGCAGCTTTTGAAAGCGTTTGTCCGGAGCACCCAAGGGTAATCTAGAAAATCTAGAAATCTAGAAAAAAGCATTTCTATTACCTTGGCACTTGTGCAAAAAGATGGGATAATGAAGTGACCAGGCCAACAGACTGACCAGGAAATGAGATGCTGAAACCAGAACACATCCGTTTTAGCACCCAGGAAAACGACTGCAAGCGGTGCTCTTCAGGTTTGCTTGTTTTCTTCTTCCACACAGTGCTCAGGATGGCGTTAGAACAAGAACGCGCAAGAGAGACCTTTTAAGGCACAGCGAATAACTCAGCAAAGGGGGAAGAATGGGAGAGGAGAAGATAAAGGTTTGAATACAGTGACCAAAGCCAGACAACTGCTCCCTCCCAGTCCACATCCCCATGATGAGATGATGACTGATAACTGAGCACCTTCACGGCTCTCAGCAGGGCTCTCTGAGCATACAGAGACCAGGAATCACAGAACGGCCTGGGTTGAAAATGACCACAAGGACATCTAATTTCAACCCCTGCTATGTGCAGGGTCGCCAGCCAGCAGACCAGGCTGCCCAGAGCCACATCCAGCCTGGCCCTGAATGCACCCAGGGATGGGGCATCCATCTCTGCATCCCCACACCTGGCCAAGGGGTCCAGACCCACTCAGCCCCAACGCTCAGTAATTACCCTGCTCTCTTCACCTTCCTGACTCACTACACAAGAGCGTGCACTGAACACCACCTATCCTGCTGCCCTGCAGGGTGCTTCTTTCAGCAAACACCACTGTCTTACTCAGGTCCCAGAACGGGTGGGTTGGTCCAGACAATAGCAGCTGTAAGCACGGCATGTTTGCCTTCTCTTTTAAGCCAACAATCACATCTTTTTTTCCAACAGGTAGCACCAGGTAAGTTGCCCAGATGTACTGTCCACAAAACGCAGTGCCACCGCACGCATCTCATCTGTATGCGTGTGCATACCTCCACTAAGTAGCAACCTGAAGTTTCTCCATTGACTTTCCCACTTTCTGGGCACCCAGACATCCTGGTAATACTTTTTTTTTTAGTGGGCACCAAGAAGATTTTGTGAATGCAAGGGGGAAAAAAGCAGGAAAAAAGAAGTTACCTTCCTCTCTTTTACAAGAGGCTGAGGATTTATCATTCTTCTCTATGTAGAGATGCATCTGGATTCAGAAAGGGGCCAGCTGCCAATTAAAAAGTCTGTATGGGCATCAGCTGGTGTACAACACCATTTTTACATCTGAATGGGTATTCGTTACCAGTGCCATATCCTATGTCCGTATATTGTCAGCTGTAATCAGACACAGAGCCTCATTTGCAAAGCGCGCCGCATCACTGAAATCAACACTGCCTGCCCTCGTTGCTGCAGAGCCAGAGTTCATTAAACGTGAGATGTACTCTGCAATTAAAGCGGCATTTCACGGCACTTCATCAGGATATGCAAAAATAACTGAAGCATAATTTGCTGCCGTTTGCTTGTAGGAGACAACCAAGAGTTCCCACGGGCATGACCTGTGTGCTGGGCCAGCCTGCCTGGCACAGGAGATGCTGCCTGTGTTCACTTCCACATCTGCACACACAAAAGCTGTCTGGGCTGCTGGTTTTCAAGTAGCTGAAGAGAAACGGGGAAATTCATTGCCAGGTCAACCATTAGGACATGTGTGTGACTACATAAACGCCGCTGGGACTGAATTATAAGCACATCAGAACACGACGGGCGAGGCAGCATCTGAACTCTGTGTTAATTCACTGCAGGCCTCTCAGCATTTCGTAGTTTCAAAGTTCCACTCACCGAGTCAAACAGGTAAGTGATACCTTCAGCTTTCACTGCAATTATGAAATGATCTTGCAGAGGAAAGCTGAGCAACGTGACCCATCTTGCACTAAAAAACGCCAACTGGAGGGCAAATTTAGGAGGGGAAAAAAAAAAAAGAAAACCCAACAAAATCAAAGTGCACTTTAAAAGCCACACTTTTTAAAGCCAACCTGTGGTTTTTCAGAAACTCAACTTGCTGAACACTTTAAATGCTTGAGGGGTCAGTTATGCTACAGATGAAAAGTCGCTCCAGCAGACTGGAGTCTCTTCAAATGTACTCTTTCAGTCTCTGGTGCCACTGCACACACAGCCCAATTTAGGCTGGGGTTCCCAGAGGACATTTGCCCTTCCAGCCCCATGATGGAACTCCCAGTGCCGCAGCCACACCAGCACCACTCTGAGCACAGGGAACAGTTGTATGGCTGCCATGGAGAGGATCTGTACAGCACATCTTCAGCTAAATGAAGAAAACCAGGAAAGGGAAAACTCAGCACCTTCAGAACACAGAGCAGCACCAGGAAGCAGCACCGTCACAAGTAATGGAGACGAATGGCTTGCATCTCCCAAAGGTCCTGAATGCTTCTGCCACGGCTGTATGACAGCTCCAGGATGGGCCTCCCCTGCTGTACAACTTCCCCTCCTTCTGATGTGAGCTCACCAAAAGAGCCTGACCTCCAGTTAAGTGGTTGTGAAGGGAGAAAAATGGGAAAGGTGCAATGATTTACCCCGTGATACCGCACACGCTTGGCTCCTTTTGATTTCATCTGTGATGGAAGCCTGATAGCCCTGTTTGCCAGGATGTTAAATGTATTAATCTCATTGTGCACAGGCTCAAAGCAATCATGGATGCAGACTGTCTAAACAGAGCGAGCGCAGAAGGAAACCACGCCACGATAAGGTTTACCAGCTTTATTTTTTTTCTTCTCTCTCTCAATGTTTTTCAGAAATTTAACATCTCGCTTTGTCTTAGCACCCAAATATACCAAGCGTTTTTAAGAGCCCTACTGCTGATCAAAGAGGCAGAAAGTACCAAGAATGCCTCAAGGGAGGTTCCTGCACCAGGAGCCCACATCACATGCTTACAGCGCTGCCTCTGTGAGGTCCAGCTTTGCATTTACACAGTGCTTCTCAGCAATGGCACGTGTCCCTAAACCCATCAGCATGGATTCCAGAGAAAAATCTCATAGCAAAACAATGGAGCAGTATCAGATTGTCCTGCAGGATTGCACTGCAGACAGCGTGAGTCATTCTGGAGAGCCCCAAGTTGCTGACAGATCACAGACAAAAGGCAGCAGAACCACCAATAACCCATGGAATCACCAGGTATCTACAAGAATCCTTGCCCTTTCTTCCATCCTGTTTGTTGTCTAGTCTGTTTATCTGGTGCTACGTTAACCCACGAGGGGCTTTCTAAACCCACATAAACTCCATCTTCAACACTGCAAGTCTGACAGACACGCATTAGGTGATGCAGCAAGGCTTTCCTCCAGCCCTGCAAGCCAGCCTTCGCCAACAGGTTGCTGCCTGCAAGCAACCTGATCAGCATTCCTCACCACTACGCACCATGACAGGACTGTGCAGGAGGTGCCAGACGTGGGGAGCAGCTGCTTCCAGCTGGCACAGCTGCCCACGCTCCCCCCCATACGGGGAGCAGCCACAAAAGGTTCAGGCAATTCCAGACCTACTCTTCCTGGTGGTTTTCTTGGCTGCTTTCTGTGCAAATGGGGTCAAGTGTTCGTTCTGTTGTTGACTGGCAGCACAGTGACTCATCTGAAAACGATTTAGAGGATTTATGATTATCTTTGCTCTGACGTTTCCTCGCCAAAAAGCAAATAAAGAAAATCAAAATCAATAAGCTGAATTCAATGCTCCTTGAAGGGAAACCTTTACCTTTACGCTCAGTCTGACCTTTTCTACATCGTATGAGCATCTCTGACCTGAGCAGCTGACCGACCGACTCTCATGGGGTCCAAGGTTCCCTCCTGATGTGCACAAGCAGCAAAGCCAAGCCTGAATGGCCCTGCAGCCCCTACAAACCCCACAGCTCCTGTTAGGAGTACAGTCACAACAGCAGCAAAGCCCCTCCAATCTGCCAGCAGCAGCTGGACGTCGGAACAGAACAGTAAATAAAAGCACGTTCATCTTCTAAATGTAAAAATTCACATACATAGGTTTCTAGAATTCAAATATTCAAAGAGGCAATTCTACGCTTAAGAAACAATTATGGGGATTGGAAAACGCCAGCGTGAATAGGCCCAACACAGAACATAATATTTGATACATACGGGGTCTGCGTGCATCTGGAATTATTTAGGAGCAGCTGTTCCTGAGAAGTTCTGTCCGTGGTCAAACCCTCCAAAGGGAAAACACTCCAAATCACAGACAGTGCAGGAGTGAATGAAGGATTGGGGTGTTTGTGAACGCCCACCAACGCACACAGAAAGAAGGAATTATTATTCCAGGCAATCACATTCCTACAGAAACCAAAACCCACAGCTTTCACCCATCTCACTGCAGAGAAACCATTCTGGTCTAACAGAGACAACACCCCCCCCCCCCCCCCCAGGGAAATTGGTGGAAACTAATTAAAATCAGGATGCAAATGAGATAGAAGAGTTTGGAAGGTAAAGAGAAGCACATAAAGTGGAGATCTCCACAAATTAGGTACTGCAGCTAATAACATCTCAGTGATACTGAAGACACTGGATGAACAAAGCACAGGACCAGTACCGAGCTCTGGTTTCCTCTTTGTTTTTAAACGATGCACAGTTCATCCTTCTTTTGGTTTTGCTTTTAAGAGAAACTTTCCATTTTCCACACTATCAATGATGGACGCTCCTATAGGCAGGGGGAAACGTAATTCAGATATCAATTTGTTTTCATAAATCAGACTGCAGGTGCTTGGAAACTACAGACCTGTTGCCTGCTGGCTTGAAGCAGGCAGGAAGAGCAAGGGCACGGAAAGAAGCACCAAATGCCTTAGGACAGCACTCACAAAAAGGAAGAAGTTGGTATCTGCCACCTGTGCTGCCATGAAGCATCACAGCAGTTCTAACAGTAGCATAATTACCTCCCTATGAAACTCACTTTTCTCTTCAGAGCATCAGCACCAAGGCAGGTAGGAGAAATCTTTGCCTCTTCCTTCCAATAATGAACCCTCTGACTGGCAGCCTCAGCATCCTTTCCTGTTCCGTGAAACATTTTCCCAGCAAACAAATCACCACCTTACACACAGAGCACTTTGTTTTGCCCATGCAGTCCCCAGACAGGAGCAGCAGTGCTGTGACACTCCCACAGCTTCCACGGGGACCCAAGCATCAGATATGGCAGCCAACAAAGGCCTTAAATCTCATTAAGCTGCTTCTGGGAGAGGTGATGAGCGACCAGGACAGCATCAGACAAATTAATTTGGAGATGAAAACAGTCAACACAGCCTTGGGGAACCTTCTGGATGTGGCTGCGATGCCTCTCCACAAACACTAAAATGTAAGAAAAACGGTCTGCTGGAAGTGGTATCTTCCCTCAACCGCCAGTTAATAGAGAGATTTTCAGTCCATGAAAACCTAAGTATTTTTATGAGTGCCTATGAGCAGCTCCCTTGGTGGCAGAAGCTGGGAAAGCCCTTTTCTAAAGGGAAGCTGTCAACACTGCACCTCAGATGAAACAGCAGAATTAAGAAACCATTGGCTTCCTTGGTTTTGTGTGGGTTTTTCCCCCAACCCTCATTTTGCTTCTGTTTAGGAAAGTTCTCCATCTAGCCTGCTTTCCTTGCAGCACAGCAGAATTTAACATCAGAACATTCCTCACAGTGCTCCTGGACTGTGGCTGTTGGTTTTGAAGGAGGCTTTGCTTATGCAAAAGCAAATTCAAGGTATTCTTTAAGGGCAGGGATGGTTAATAGTGTGCTAACGTGTCCCAAGGAGAGCATCTGAGCAACACCCATAGGGGCAGTGTGTCAATCTCAAGAACAGAAGGGGCTGCTGTGTGTTTTCATGCCAAACTCCAACCCTTATTATATCTCTAATAGTAAATATTGGATTGTTGAGTCAGGGCCCTTCTTCCCAGCACTCTGAATTACAAGATTTGCTCAGAAACCAGAGAAAAATGGAATAAGTCATTCATTGCTCTTTTTATTTCACCTTCTACTTCTTGACTGAGTGGTGGATATCAATATGGTACCCAATGTTTTCCCAAATATCTTTATTTAAATTAGAAAAAAAAAAAGTTATTTGTCACTGGAGGCATATGCACTTAAAACATATTTTGTAAAGTATTTCTAAGGCATGGCAAACAATAAACAGCACGTTTATATGCCTGAAAGAGAGTTCAGTGACACTGAACAAGCTGCAGAGACATACGTTCATTTAATCCAGCAATAGCCAACACTGCATTGAAACATCAGCAATAGAGAACGTATGGAAAATAACATTCAAAAGCCTCTGATATTTCAGAAAAAAAAATTGGGTGATGTCTTATGCTTCACTTCTAAGGACAAAAAACTTCTGAAACACAGAACTGAAGAAATGGGGCCAGCAATTAAAGCATGTTTGCGTGGCTGAAGCACTCCTTTAGGGCTGAAATCTCATCTGCTGCATTCCAATCCTGAACAAGGTTTGGAGCACTAATTTATAAGCCCTGGGGAAAAAAAAGGTTGAGAAATCCTTGACTATTCAATAGCACTGTGAATAGGAAAATTGCTGTATAATACATAATGGAAAGAAGAAAACACACATTGCTGGAGTTCATAAGCGTGTCACATCTGGTTTACAACAGCGAGCTGCACCCAGAGCCTGAGATCAAGTGGAGAGTCATAAAAACTGAACTGCCCCCTCCAAGAGTGGTTACATCCCATCAGGACTACGCACAGCATTAAATTCACCTGCCATGAAAAAGCAAATCGTTGCTCCTGCCTGCGTATCAGCTCAGTGCCCAGCAAAGCCGTCGTCTTATTTCAGCAAGGGCGATAGGAGCCTTGTGATCACCAGCTAAAATTGCCCTCAGCTTGAACTGTCTGAATTAAAAAACAAAGAGCTGCGTTAAACCCTTGGCACACTCACGCAGCAAGGCTTTCTAGTCTTTAACATTACGAGAAGTGTCAGGTTAAAAGCCCTTCCCCGAGTTTGATGAACCAGAGGTTTCAAACCTTCGCAAAGCTTCCCAACAGAGCTGCAGTGACTGTAAATACGGCACCCAACAAGCAGTAACGCGCTGTCACCTTTCGGGAGCATCAGAGGATCATTCAGCCATGGAACTTACTGAAAGGGAAAGAAAAGGCTGGGCAGCCCCTGGGAACTGAAGGAGAAGCCATGTCACTTCCCTAACACTGATGATCCAGCATACAGACACCGCTCCCAGCCCTGGAAGGTGAGCAGAGGGCACAGCCAGGTGCAGCCACCAAGAGCAGGCTGTGCCACATCTCTGAGCAACGCTTCGGGGCTTTGAGACTGAACTGTAAGGGATTCTTTTAGGAAGTGTGACACTTCCACTGCTGCTTTGTGCAGTGAAGAAAGAAAGGCAGAGATAGGATTGGGGGGTTCGTAAGAGGAGGTGCACACAGACCGGCCGTGGGGTTCCAAGATGCCACCAACACCAAGCAGTGCACGCAGCTCCTGCCCACTGCTGGGCTGCTCCCTGCCCCTTCCCCAGCAGCCAAAGGAACCGCTGCTGTGTGCAGAGCCACGGCCTGGCAGCACATACAGCCATCGCTCACTTTTCTTCCTCTTCCCTGGGAATAACACGCGCATCAGTTTCTGCGGCACAGATTTACCTTCACGCCAATAACCACAACTCCCCACGCTGCCACTGTTAGGAGCAGCAGACTGAGCGCGGGGTTGAAAATACATTTTTTAATCTCATTAAATGCAATCCTTGCTTGTCAGAGACAACGCCAATTTTCACCTCTATGTTGAAAAGCAGAATGCAGAGGGACCATTGGCAAGAGGACTCTCCTTAGGAGACCCAGCCACAGTAAGCCGGCTCCAAGCACTGCCACGTTCTGAACTACCTTCAAAGAGGACAAAAGGGGAACATCCCCATCAGAACCGAAATGCATTTAATGCAGTGTCAGAACCACTTGGACAAAGCCTGCACAGGTATCAGTTTGTAAGCTTTACCTTCCTCTGGGCAGATCCATGTGCCAGCCCTGCTCCCCACCCCACACACAGCACAAAAACCCTCTGCTGCTCCTCCCTACACAGTGCTCTACGACGTGTGTGCAGACATGAATGTTGTGCACTGTGCTTTTTCTGACACAAAGGAAGCTGGGCAGATAAAGGCTCCAGCATCAGCGCACCACGCACATTTAATTCTTACATACAGATCTGTTGTTGAGTAAAAGGGGAATCACCTCGGCTGGCTTTCTCCCAGCACCTCGGCCACTCAAGCAATGTGAAGATACACAGCAGCACTTCTAAGGCAAAAATACTCCAAGAGAAAGGAAACAGACAAACGCTGAGGGTTCTTGCAGTGCTGCTAGGAGCCGCTCTCCAGTTGCTGGCAGTGCAAAGTGAAGTGGGAGGAGTTAACAGCAATTATCAGCACTGCCGATAATGCATTATACAGTGAAATGAGGACCTGCGTCTTCAACTTCTGGCAGCTGTGTTCAGAAATAACTTTTGGCAGGGTAGAAGCACCCTTGATCTCTACACCAGGCAGGTGGTAACAACATGCCCAAGACAACACCTTTTAATTACACTGGTTCCTCAACTCTCTCTCCTCCCCCCCTGGCACCCCCAGGAAATATTTATGCATTCTCAACCCTCACGCAGAAGATCCCAACTGAATGCAGCAGCAATGGGCTTATTTTGTATCAGCCGTGGTGTAAACCTGCAGCCAGGCTGAAGGAGACGATTTGCAACAAAGATAATCAGCACTGTCTCATTCCATAGGGATGTTAAGCACACAATAACCTGGCTCCTCCACATCCTCTGCTCTGACACCGTACCAGCAGCACGTAGTTACCCATTATAAAGGACAAGGAATGCATGCTGAGCACAGAACTCTTCTGACTGCTGCTGCCTGCAAACAGCTGAAGTGCAGACTGCATGCTTTCCTCTGCTACAAATAGGAAATATTTCATTTTCGGTGAAAAAAGAAAAACAAACAAGTTCTGCTCATGCAAATATCAACACTGCACACCAACTGGAAAATGCCTCAAAGACCTCAGTGACACAAAGAGCAGCAATGCCAAATTATAGCTGCTTCCTGCATGCTCACATAGCCTCTGCAGCACAATCTGATCCAAGGACAGAATTAACCTTTCTCTATTCCAACACTCAACCACTTACAACGCAGCCATACACACGTACTCAAGAAAAACCCACTAAAAATTAAAACCAAGCTGCATTTCCAAGTACAGACGACACGCCTGCATTTCAACACCGCGCTCAGCCTTTCCATTACACGCTGCCCGCCGTACCCGGTTGTGAAGCAATTACCTTCCGTGGAGATACGGAACCATTAAAACCCTGCAGGCAGGGCTGGAGAGACGCCAGCCGTGCGCCCTGCAGGCGGGTCCTGCCGGCACCGAGCCGGGACACAGAACCGGGACCCGGCCCAGTGCGCACACAGCCGTGGGTTCCAACCGCTCCGTGCCTCTCATCGCCTGCACGGCTTCGCGCATCCCCCGGGCTGCTGCAGGCTGTAACCCTTTCCCAGCCGGAGGATTTCTCTGCCCTGCCTACCCTGCGACGCTCTTACCTGGCCGGTACCCCTACCCCGAATTCAAAGCTCAGCAGCTGTGATGCATGTGACCCAGTCGGAGGCATAAAAGCAGCAGACTGTTCCCAGATGTGCCGCAACCTTGGCTCTGCATCACATCAGCGTCCTGCCTCCTCCTCCTGAAAACGGGACAGCGTTCACCCGGCTCCCAGAGGAGACTCAGAAGGCTTTAATTGATTTCTGCCTTTATGCGGGCAGTTTCAGAAGTTGTGCACAGCTGATATCACCCCTTTCCATTTACACATTAAGCCATACGGACACAGTACCATCACCCACCTTCAGAGCCCACCCCACGGGACACACACAGAAGGCACTGAGGTGCTCTGCCTGTGCCCCCAACTCACTGTGCCACCTCCATCAGCCCCCCTCAGTCTCTGCACAGCAGGGAGCAGCAATATTTCTGTGAAGCAGCACTGCTTCTCTGTGCTCTTATCGCCGTACCAAAGCTCTAGCTCTGAAACAGCAGCTGGAGTAAGTAGCAATTCCACCATTAGGAACTGCTTCCACGCAGGGACGCAGCTGATGGAACTTCAGAATCATCCAGCAGCACCCAATCCTGCACACCGTTCCTTTGCCTCAGCAGGTCATCAATTTTAAATGCAGATTTCAAGTGTATGAAGAACTACTGTGTGCTCCGGGGAATCGGTGGGAAGAAAAAAAAAAGGGAAGTAGAAAAACAAAGTGTTTCTTATGCAGTAAATCTGTTTTAAATCGAAGAGAAAAGGCTACCCAAGCCCAAATCGTGCAAAACAGCCAATATAACTGCTGCTGTTATGGGCTTTTTTTTTTCCTCCTGCTTAAATGGCTGGATTACTGTTGTGTGTGTTGCACTGTATGCTCTGTAACTCAGCAACAATGACCTTGTTAATTAGACCTAATGAGTAAGGACAGAGTCATGCTAACCATTAGTTCAGCAGTTCCAGGAGAAGACTGTGGGCAAAGTCAAACAGGTTAGACCTGCTCTGTGCCTAGAAAGCCTGATGACTGTTTCTAAATCCCTTTCTCCCAGTGCTAATTTGTCTTTGTTTCACCCAAACAAGACCTGCCCCGGTGGGACAAGCTGGAGATAAGGAGAAGCACTGGGAAATCACACGCTCATTTAGAAACAACCGTTTGCACTTTGCACCAGGATGAACAACTGCCATCCTGAGAGGCCCTGAAGGTAAAATTCTGCTGCCAAGAGGTGTGTCCTACAGCTGGGGTGTAGGACAGCAATGAAACAGTAACAGAGCGAGAACAGACTCATTTTACACGGTGATGAAGCATGGCAACTCAACAGAGACCGTCTGTAACGCATCAGCTGTCATTTCAGGCACGCTGCTGGGCTGGGCAGTGGAGCTGCAAGGGGAGAAACCCAAGTGTGCTCCTCATACAGCTCCACCTGTAGCTTTTGTATAAGGAGAACAGAGCAGAACGATATCAGAACAGCAAACTCCAGCTAAGGCAGCTGCAAGCTTGGACACACGTCTCTATCTTAGCATTCAGGGTAATGGGGAGCAGGGCAGGACTGCACCTCCAGCCCTCAGAGCTTCTGACATCGCTGCACACGGGGCCAAATGAGCAACCTCCACCTAGACAGCTTACAAGGATGATAATTAGATTTACACCATGAGACAGCCTTCTACTACCTCACCTGGGAAACTGCATCAACAACTCCTGTTCCAAGCAATTCCTTAACAGAAACTTCTGTCAAGCACAAAGAATACGATTATACAACTTGAATAGCACTTGTCACCTCTGCCAGTGCATTCATTCCTCCCTTGATTGCTTCCTAAACTTCAATGTTCCATTTTATATACATACATATATAGATGAACAAGAGTGCATATTAAGTTTAACCTCTTCGACTGCTTGAGTTTACCTAGGCAAGGAAAGAGCAAGGATGCCACAGGACTGCTTCCACCCTTGCTCTGCGTGTAATTTTCTGTTAAATTAAAAATTAACTCCAATTAATATTGTATGCATGACAAGATAACGTAGGACTACTTCTGACCCCAAAAGCAAATTAAATTTAATGGAAAAGTACATTTTGATGTTGAGATACGTGCATTATTTGCCTAAATGACTGTAAGCAACTCCATCCTCATAGTGAACAACGAAACCCAGGTTTTAGCCATGGCATTGCTCAGTGTGCAGTGAGGCCAGGAAATGTGACGACCTACTGGCCAGCAGGAACCAAGAAACTAAAATATTTAAAAGGAAACCTTGCTGCTAGCTCAAGAGCTGTGTCATTGCTAATTGATGACACAGGTCACCCACTGCTCTCTACTGGAGCATATGACAGGACATTTGACTTCTTGGAGCAGCCACACACAGACATTCATCGTCTGCTCAGCCTCATGTTATATGAAAGGGTTTTCATAGCGGAAGGTCTCAGTGAATCCCAGCAGAAGGAGGAGAAAGCCAGGCTGCAGTTTCTGACTGACAAAACACACATCCAACCCTTCCAACCCCTCACCACATCAGACACTCCTTTTGCATGGTTGAAGTTACAGCCCTCTGAAGGGCTGGTTCACACCATGCCTTCCCCAGGCAGAAAACAGAGATGCTGAGCAGGCTGCAGCAAACACCTTCTAATCCCTGTCCAAAGGGAGTTTTGCATTCCTGCACATTCTCCTGTACAAGAACTGTGCTCAAGGCTCTATTTAAAACACAAGGCTATTGCCACAACTGCACACCTCCACAATTAATCATCTTCAAAGGCCATTCACACAGCTATGTGTTGGTACCTCCATGACAGTCACTGCTGGGCTGGATTCCTTGGTGTACACCTTGTTCTTTTGATGACTGATTAATCTATGGAAAATACATAACTGATTTCTCTATAAACAAATTAAAAGGCTTATGTATAAGTGGGGAAAGAAAAGAGGGGAAAATTTGGAATCTCCATTAAAGTGGCCAATCCTGCAAACATCTTGGGTGGGAACTGCAAGAGAGCGATGGAGATGCAGGGGAAAGCCTCCTCCTCACGTTGGGTACAGAGCATCTGCAATCAAGCCAAGACTTTTCTTGTTTTTAAGTGAGGATTTAAAGTACGAGCCAAGGCAATTCAGCAAAAAAATAACAAAAAAAAATACCTATTGCTAGAGATGCCCAACAAAGCAGAACAAGTAGGTAAGGCCAGCAGGCAGTGCAGGTGTTGGATCAGTGCAAAGCCCCACAGCACCCACGCAGCAAGGTGAATTTGTGACAGCTGCACACAGTGCTGGCGCAGCGAAGAACTGGACATAATCACAGCCTACCGTGCTGAAAACCTTTGTATCCTTCATCTGAAAACTGTGCAGCCTTTTTATAAAAAAAATAGGGCAGGAGCCATGATTTTCCCTGTTGCAACACTTGCCAGAAGAAATGGGCACTTCCTGCAACATCTGGTGAGGGAAACCTCGTTCCCAGGTGAAGAGAAACCCAGTCTGGTGAAGCAGACAGACTAAAGCACGAGGAAGGGCAGCATTCCCACAGTGCTCCTCCTCCTCCATCCAGCATCCTGAGCAGGCTGCCATGCAGCACAAGTCTGTGCCTGTATGGGGTGCTGCTCTGCAGGCCCTGTGCGATCCACCTGCTTGGATTGCAGTGCTGCACCTCTGCCAGCTGCCCTCCAGGGAGAGGAAAACGTGGGGAGGGGGAAGGAAGAAAGGGGAGCATTTGAGATGCACGCTCCTCAAATGTGTCTTAGACATTAGGAAACAGAGAGCTCCATGTCACAAAAGAAAAATCAAGCTGCATTTAATATTTACATCTTCAGAAATCAGCTTTGTAGAAATAGATAATCAGCTTCACTTGAAAACCTATTCCTCCCAAGCATGGAGAAAAGACATGATAAATTACTGAGAGGGAGGCAGAACAGAGAGAGGAGAGAGAAAAGCAAGCACAGCAGTTACCACACACAAGTCGTGTTGTTCCTCCAGACTCAGATAAGCCACCCCCCATCAGACACCCCTACCTGAGCACAGTCACACCAAGGGCTTGTTTTCCCCAGGCACAAAGCTAACAGGCTGCTCTGCTTCTTATATTAGCCAACTCTGATTTGACACACTGGAATACAGAGTGGTAATGATCCTGTCCCTATTTATCCCACCTCAGTATCCTCTTGGATAAAAGCTTTCAATTAAAATATTCCCCAGGAGAGCTGCAAGGAGAGAGAGAGGACAATCTCTGTCCTCTGTCATTGTCTGCTCTTTCCACAGCCCTAATTCCCTCCCATTCTGAATAATCCTCTCTGAAAGAGACCTGCTGGCATACAGTGCAATGAGTGCCGTGTGGATGCCCCTATCTGTGCACTCTCTCAGTTCTAACTTATCACTCAAGTGTGGTTATACCCCCATTTCTCACACTCCACATCCAAATACTTCAAGTCATCTCGCTAATAAAGGATGCTGCCGATATCTTCATTGTGAGAAAGCAAACAGGGGATAACAGAAGATGAACAATAACCCAAATTACCAAAGATGAGTGCACAACCCCCCAGAGCACAGAGACGAACAGAGAAGAACACGTGCTGCTTCAGGGATGAGCAATTAAGGACTAACGAGGCCAGGCATGGCATGCATGGCTCACATGGAGCCTTGCCCACCAAAGCTGCCACTGCAGCAAGGTGGTGGTGTTTTAATTTATTTTGACACGCAAAAGACTTAAATGGGGATAAAATGGCTGTTTTGAACATGGAAGAGAAGTGTCATCTCCTTTTTCCTCAAATGAAAAGGGAGATGAAAGACGTCTCGTTTTCTCTCATCATAACCCATTCTTAAACAGATCCTCGTTAATTGCTTTTCTTATGCATATAATCTGATCATATAAAGCTATAATAAACCTAAGCAGAAAGAAAATAAGATAAAACTGAGGAAGCACTTGGGGGGGTTTTTTAGCAAAATTTTCATTAGTTTTGCATGGAAAACAGCTAAGAAGCTCAGGTGCACATTGCAGCAAGAGAACTTGGAAGAGCTGCAGCCAGGAAAGGACATCCGGAAAAGGATGTTACCTCTCCATGCTTCCCAGGCTCAACATCTACAACACTGAGCACACAGCGTTGTTTTGATGTGAAGAGGAGCACCAGGGGTGGTGACACGTTCAGGAAAGATGAGCTGTAAGATATACTGAGAACTTCCCTTCGAAAAAATCATCTTGGAGTAACGCTGTGGTCATTCATCACCCCCACATCCAGGAGCACAGCCACTACCACAGGGCTGCCATCCCAACCACCTCTACCAAAAACACAGCAGTGAACAGCTCAGCAGGGAAGAAGCCCCAGGAGGATAAAGAGTTGCTTCCTCATTAGATTCCAGCCATTTAATGAGCACACAAGGTGTAAATACAGCAGTTAGAAAGCAAACAGACGCCCTCCCTCCCATCACCCACAAGTCACCGTTTATAAACATTCTCCAATCCACAAGTAAATGAAATACAGCACAAACTGAAGAAATAATGCACCTTGTAACCGATGGGGAATGGCAGAGCTGGAAGGAGTTGCAGTTTTTTGTCTGTGTGCCCACACCTCTGCAGCAGGGCTGGTTCTTCCCACGTGCAGCACTGTGCAGTAGGCACTGCTGGTGATGGGTACAAACCATTCTGCACCCATGCAGCACAGAACGTTCAGCACACTCCAGACTTCCTTCACTCAGCAGAAAACTGGGATTCCTATAATTACTGCCCCCCCCTTTCCCAGCCATGATGGTTATTACTGCAGAAGATGCAACAGGCAACATCTTCAAACACCCAGGCTGGGTCCAACAACCCAAAGCTGACACAGGACCTTCCAGGACAAGGAAGTTGCAACTACCAAACAGAGAAGGCAGTAAACGTGCTCCACTGTCATGGACTACAATACAACTAGAAGAACAAAGGAGAACAGCCCTGCTGTCTCCTTCCTTTGTAACCCCCTACATAAGAAAGCAGCATTTCCCTGAAGCCCATCTTCACTGTGCTCCCAGCAAAGCACAGAGGGCACTGATAGTCATTTGTTCTGCCTATTTGCCCAACCACACGGGTGAACACGAAGATGCAACATCCTGTTTGTTTCAATGAGGAGCAGGCTGTCATTTCTAAGCCTTACAGACCCAAATGTGGCTGTAAGATGCCTCAAGACTCCCCATTTCTGTAAGACGAAGGAAGACAGAAAAAAAATTCACTGTGTCAAATGGAAACTATAAAAAGAAACAGGAGTGCCAGACTTTTGGGTGACAACTGCCATGCAGGAGGAGGTGAGTCACGCCCTGGCACAGACAGGCTGCAATTTAGTGCAAAGAAGTTATCATAATCAATATTTATAGATGAGTATTTTTATGAAGTGAGCGTATGTTTGCCACAATAAGGATCTGGAGACTGCTCTCTGAGTATAAATAGGAAGAGCTTGCTGAAAAATGGCCTTGTCCCATCTCTCACCCCCTAGAATAAATACACCCCTAAAACCTGAACACGCAGAATGGACATTTACTGTGTGAAACTGAAAGGCCAGGCAATAAGTCACAACAGCAGAACCTCATGTTCCTTTTGTGTTTGCTGGAGGATAAAGTGAGGAATCCAACTTAAGGGCCAGGTGCAATAATTTCACAATGCTACTGCAAAACAGGATAGAAGCCGCTGCTGTGCTAACTGCTGTACCAACACAGAGAGCTGCATATCAAAACCCAGGCTGGAATAGAACCACTGTCCCAGTACCCCCATAAGGAAGAGATGACTGCTCAATCAGGGACACATCATGAAATATGTTTATAAATATAACTGAAGCGTGTTTTACACTATTATACAAGTGTTAAATGTGTTTGTATTTCCAATAAGGAAACAAATACTGAGAACTCCTAAGAGATGGATCTCCACGAAGCCCAGCACAGATTATTACTTGGATGCATCTGACAATTTCAGCTATAATGGTGAAGTAAGCCATCACCGGTGCCTCTGCAAAGGGGCTCAAATTTGGAGTTTCAGGACCTGATTTCAAACAATTCCAATACACTGCTTGCAATGCAGATAAAGCAGATAGATATTCAATCGTCAAATAAGAGCTACTTGGAATAATGTTAGCATTGTGCACAGAAGGAAGAAGAAAAAAGGGGCTGCAGACCATCCCGATTAAGTTCCTATGCTATAAGCATATCCTGTAGATTTGATGCTTTCAATAACACGACTACAAAAACGCCAACTCCACAAACACTCCTGAGGCACCAGAAATAACATCGGACACCGTTTCTGTGAGTGAAAGTCAGTTCTTTTTACCTCAAAAGTCAACACACAACTTTTATTCAAGTTGTGGCTTCAGTGTCAGAACCCTGCACCAGAACAATGCACAAAAGCACACTTCAGATCACAATGAAAGCACTGCATTCTCAGAGCTGCCAAGAAAGCCTTTCACTCAAACTTGTGCCAGGCAGTGTCTTTCTTCAGGAAGATGCATGAAGACACGCACAAATCCTATGCTCACAAGCTAGAATAATGTATCCACAGACAGAAAGATGCACATTACCCCTCCATGCCCAATAGTATTTAATAGAGGACTCTGCATCAGAGATGCAGGAGAGCCTCAGGTGACCCCAGCAGCTCAGGGTCTGTGTCCAACTCTCCCACGGAGCCACTGCCGCACATTGCTCTGCTCCAGCTGACCAAGACCTATGCTGGCCCTAATTGTTGCTTAAACCATTAAGATTCAGACACCTTCTTTGGCCAGACACGAGGTACAGGTTGGTTCTCCTACGGAAAGTGCGCTGCCCTATTCTGCAGGCATCTTGTGATGCAGGTGAGCTGCTTTAGCATATCTCTGAGGATCTTCCCGTTCCAACCAGCAGACAGGCTGGGAAACGCAGCACAGCTCGGGCTCCTCAGCCTTCAAAGAGCTTTTGTGGGACTGTTGCTCAGTTTCTGGCATTGGTACCCCGTGAGCCTGGCAGAACACCAGGTAATTAGGCAATTACTCTGACTAAGGTACAGCAGTGGCTTCCTGCATGGCTCCAGCTCTCATACTTGTCCAGGATCCCCTGCCTGCCCACCGGTCAGCAATGCTGCTCTTCTCCCACTTATTACAGCATTCTTAACCCCTGCTCACAACTGAAACTCAGCTCCTGTTGTGAAGTAGCTGCGTTCTCATGTTCAAGAGAGATTCACGTAATCTGAGCTAACAAGTAATAACAGGAAATAATGGCTCTTAATTGCAAGTTGGAGTTCAGGTTTGCACCTGAGAAGAGCTCAGGATCTGCTCTAAGCGGAACGTGTTAACACTCTATGAATATTTCCATTGTTCAAATGTGACAGGAGCATTAGAGAAGCTTAAGATGCGATTACAGCTTTGATAGGCAGACTGCTGAGCTCGGTCAGAGCAGTGGGCTTCTCTCTAAATGCAGGATATACACCCAATAGTCAAGAAAACCATCACCTATGGGCCGGGCTGAGCCCACACACAGCACAGGCAGGCAGGCAAGGTGGGGCTGATGGCTCCTCATCAATCCCAAACCATTCCAACCATTCCTTTTCTACCCGGAGAAGCAGCCAGCTGTGGGAAGCCTCACCCCAAAGGTGACTTAAGAGCAGAGCAGCCAGTGGCAAGGCAGTGAAAATCCAACATCCTTTACATTTATTCCTATCAGGAAGCCTGGAAAGAATGCTTTTAAAGAAATCAGAAATATTAAGCCGGTAACTAGGAGGCAAAGTCCAAGTTTCTGAACATGTAAAAAAAGGTTTCTATAGTTAAAGATGAAAGGGAGAAAGTTGCCAGAAAAAGACTTTGCAATGCTTCAGGAGAATGGAGAAATTATTGCTACCATAAAAACCAAAGAGGCCACATTTATATGACAAAATTACTCATATTGACAGCAAAAACAAAACCCACATTTGATGTTGGAAAGGTTCCATTCTCCTTGTGGCTCAGTCCATTTAGAAGAGATATCAAGCACATAACAGGGCTGGGCTTTTTAAGAAAGGAATCCTGTAGAATGTTTTAAGCCAGCAGCGATCTCCTTAACAATAAAATAACAATAATCTATCCTGGGTCCATCGCAGTGTATGGCTGTAATAAATGATGCACATTTTCCAATTCCATTCCTTAAAATTCCATACGTTTTTATCATTGCTGAGTATCACAATAATCCTATAGAAATGAAAGTAAACGGGAGGTTAAGGAAGAGGAACGGGAAGATTCTTACTTTAAAAAGCCTTCAACAATTTCCAAAAGGAAAAAAAAACAACATTGTTCTTCTCCCAGCACTTGTTTATAGAAAGACTGCTGCAATAATACATCCATTGAATATATGCATTCAAATGCAAGTTCGAAAGATCTTTTTTTCTTAAGCACGAGTTTCATCAACTCTGAGCCAAACAAACAAAAAAATCCAATAAAATGATGCATAAAACACTAAACTGCATATTATTGAGATGGTAATTTCATTTTCTTATGTGCCCTTGGAGTCGCAGGTCCTTGCATTATGTGGCATTGGAGTATACAGACTTATTGCTCCAGTATTCTACAGAGACCTCAGTGTACATCCCCTCACTCTCTCCTCTGCATATAGTTTTTCAAATTTGCAGCTAATCAAAGCAAAATTATTTCAGGATCTTAACTTGCCTGCTCAGACTGTTGAGACAAACAGGTTTACAGGGTCTGAGGAGCCATAAACAACCCAACCAGGCTGCTACAGTGAAGGGAAGGAAAGCAGATGGGGAAAGGGGAGACAAACTGCAGCTAGAATAGATCAGATGCAGCATCACACCCCATTCGTAGCCATGGGGCACTGGGGCAGAGATGCCTTCTATCCTGAGTGCCCAGGAGAGGAAATAGATGTCAGTGCTGGAGACAAACCAGCAGTTTCTCATCGAGCTTACTTGGACTGCTTTGTTTTCACAGAAACAGAAAAGCATTTGGAACATGAAAAACCTCAAGTTTTCCTGAACTATTGGTAATATTCTGAACATTAAATGCTGTATTTAAGCTCTTGGCAGAGATGTGGATCTAGCTCTGGTATCAGATGTCCACTGTCCTCAGTCATCCTTACTTTTTCCATAAGAACCAGCCTTCTTCGTACCAATATATATTGCAGATGACTGAAAAAAAGACTGAGTGACAAACAGCACAAAGGTTAGAGCTGCATCAAGAATTACACAGGTTCCAGCACTGTAGAATTTCACCTGGCCAGACACCATAGTGAACTCAACCACTGCATGCTGGGAACCCGAAAGCAGTTTGCATCCTCACAAAGGGCAAATGCAGCTCCACTGTGACAATCGTGAGCTTCCTATGCTTTGCAGAGCCCAAACGAAGGCCTCCAGGCAGCTGAGCTCTGCCATCACCCTACACTTCAGTGCGAAAGGGAAGCCCTCCCTCCTTGAATAACATCAACCAGAACAGGCACCAAATACTTCCAGAAATCTGCTTGGTAGATGATGTGCCCAACCAAGTCAAGCACTGCTGTCATGTTCTGCCTATGCTGCAAATGCTTGGAAATCAAAGAAAATGAAAAAAAAATTTGAACGTTGACTTTATCACGAGGGAAAGAAAAGCAAATAAATGAAGGAACAGTCCCAGCAAGGGATGGACAGTGCTTGCAGTCACACCACACAGCAGCACTGTGCAGCACTCACACTCATATCACACTCATATCCCCAGCCCTGCACTTCCTTTCTGCTGAACCCAGTGGTCCAACAACTGCATTAATTAGTTTGAAATCAATCTGCACCTGAAGGAGACTTGAGTGGGAAAGGAAAAAACACGGTGGGTACCCTTGGTAGCAGCCTTAGAGGGCAGGCATTTACAATGATGTGATCGTTTTAAGGAGGCTTTCCTTCCTCCAAAGCATTTTTGTCCTCTGCACAGTGCAGCTTATCCATCGTGCTCAGCAGTTCTATTTATATGGATGTGACTCACCTTAGAACTGCCTCCGAGACAATGCAGCCCTTCCACTTTCTCTTAAATAAAATTAGAAATAATAACAAAGGAAAAACAGTGCATAAATAAGATCCCTTCCTAAACCTCATACTGAAACTGTGACAAATCCATTCCAGTCTGACAGGTCAGTGCAATTCTCAAGGTTCAGAACATCCAAAAATTACGTGGGGGTCTCAGGTGAGCATGAATAGAACCACCAGACCAGAAATTCTCATCCTGATTCCATGTGACACTGCCATATCCATAGCACTGCCACATCACCACGAATTAGAAAATCCAAGACCTCGTCTGCAATGCAGACCATAATTTCAAAGGTACCTTCAGTGGTCTGAGTAGTTAAATATGTTGTTGGGTTTTTTGACTGTAATCCCATAAGTGAATCATATTGCTTTTATTGCTACGTGGAGGGCATTCCTTGGGTGTGTGGGGGGGGAAGGCAGTGAAGCATGGCTGGGGAGTTGGGGAGATGCATCTCCAGAGACCTCCTGTCTAAAGTCAAGGAGCAACGGGCTCTGATCTGCAAAGTGCTGCAGGTGGTGATCCAAGGGAAGCAGGGGAACAGCATCTCCAGATTCAGCCCTTCTGCAGTGCCCAGACCAAAGAAAGCTGTGGAGTACCCACCCTCTATGGGGGCTATGCAAGGAACAGTGAGATGTTCCTCCCAAATTCCTCAGCTGTAAGCAATCTTATGTGAAACGCTGTGAATGAAGTACAGCCCAGCTTGTTCTCTCGTGCAACCATAACTGAAGCATCAGCATTCCTTGGGGAGGGCCAAAGGCACAGAGCTGTTCAGCACATCTGTCCACCTCCAGTTAAGCATGTGCTGAAATGCCTGCATGAAGTACATGGCCACAACAAGCCTCTGACAGAGGCTGTTTCTCCTGATCCCTGTCCCACTGTCAGATAGCTTTCCTGGATCCTGAGCCTGCTCCGCCAGCCTGCCCTATAGGCTGGGATGCACTCTCTCATTACCAACCCCACAATCACTGGCAGCTATTTTGTGGGGCATTCAGCCACACCACTGGATCACAAGACAATCCTATACAGATACCAAAACAGCACTGACTAATAGGAGTGGGAAGGAAAGGTCCTCCAGCAACTTTTATTTCCATCAGTTTCTGGATGGAGTGGAATTACAGCTATTAAGAAACCAGTCTGCACCAGAGATGAACAGAGAGCACAGGGGAGACTGTGAGGGCATGAAAAAAAACCCAGAATTTCCTCCTCCGGGTGCACAGCTCCTGTAAGCAAGCCACATCTCAGAGTGACATCTCAAATGCCATCAGTAATGCCCCTATTGCACTTGGTTTCAATGGGCAAATCCCATGAATGGAAACTGAATCAGGGCAGAGCAGGCTAAACAAAACTTCTGCTTTGCTGCTGCCTAATTAGATGATGCTGACTAATCCTCTACATTACAGAGAAAGGAACCCACTGGGAGCGTTAGGATGCGTTTGCACAGAGCTAAAAGCTACGAATGATTTCTTTCTACAAACAGCATTGCTTTTGCACAAGTTGCTTCATAAAGTGTCCTTTTCTAAGACTACTCCCTGCAAAACTCGTTTCTGTGCCATGCAAAGTCAGGACAAAGAGCAGCATCAGGGAATGGAACTGATGGAGGGGGAAATGCTGGACAGCAGCTCCTGCAGAATCTTCCATATAAAAGTGATGACAAGAAGAAATAATTTGCAGGACTGGCTTTGTGCCTTACCTCTACATAAACATGGAATACGAAGTTTTGCCCTCCTCTTGCAAGCCTTAACAGGCTTCACACAGCCAGCTACTTAAATCTAAAGTGTTCCACCTTGCTTTTCTTCCTTCAGAGATCCTGCTAAACCACGGCTGCCAAATACACAGCTTGGAAGCTTGAGACCCCAGGACCTGAACTACTCCAGGGTGGGAAGCCATTATCAGCCAGTTCTGAAGCTTTAAGAGAACGACATTCACCATCTCATTAAGTTAACTGGGTCGTATGGCAAGAAAAGTGTAGCAGCTCAACCCTTCCTTTTCTCCAAGCTCAGCTCATTAGAATTATGATCAATTAGGAAAGCACTGCTGGAAAGACAGAGAGAACAATGGAGTCCAGTCAGCAAGGACAGCACCTTCCAGAAACAAGCCCTCCATAGCTCTGTTGGATAAGTGAAGTGTTCTTCATTTCCAGCTATTTCAGCCAAGAGAAAACAAATACAATTTGTAGTGGATTAATTTTCTAAACCATTTGGCCAGGCTGAAGTAAAACAAGTGCAATTCCCCAGTGTTTTACTTCTCATTTAAAGGCAAACAGCACTGTTCATTTCACTTACAGCCCAACCTGTTCCGAGGCAGATCAATAGCTGCCAACTACTGCTTGCCATGTGCCTGCACATACAAAGAGCACCAAGAGCATACTGCTGTGGCCTGAGAGAAGGAACAGAGGAATTCAACCCTCTGCAGTCAGTTCACAAGGCCTCGTGTTCCATACCACATTCACATCAGCTGCTAATTAAAGATTGACTGCTGCACAGGGTGGTGCATCATCTTCAGGTTCCCGCACCTTGAGCTGTATTGATAAGGGTTAGGAAAGGACAGTTTCAGAGATAAAGCTGTGGTCTGAGATCTAACAAACAGCCTCCTCCTCTGTAACAGAGAACTGCTGGAAGCTCAACAAGGTCAGATGTGCCTCCTCACATTAGTGCCAAAACCAGGTCAACAGAACTGCCTGCATACCTCCAACACTTAGCACCAATCCACTGGGAGCAACACGAGGGCTGCAGCACTCACTGAGGACAGCTGGGGTTTTTGTTTGGTCTTCTTTCTTAAGGCTTATCAGAACATGAGGTTGTTCTGATGATGCTCCCTTACCAGTGATCACACAGACTGGGGCTGGCAATGGGAGACACAGGTGGCCTTACAGAGTTCCCAGGTTTCTGAATGGGAAAGAGGCAAGAGGAACACAGAACCCTCCCTAATTACACTGCAGATACATCTGGGATGGAAACCAGAACAGCAACTTTGACTGGCAGGCAATTTTACTCATACCTACTGCAATAAAGCTGCAGAAGTATGCAGATGCATGCCATACAATTAACTAGTTCTCATTAGGGGCATACAATGCAGGTATGGGGAGCAATAGTTGATGCAGAACAGCTGAACCTTAAGTCAATACATATGCAGATGCTACACTGCTGGAAATGATTTTCACTCAAGGTCACTGGTGAAGCTGTTTTAATGTAATTTACTCAGTAACATTTAGAATCATTTAAAAGATAGCACAAAGCAACGATTCCTATTAAATACAAGAAGCCAAGACTGGGCAACACCTACCAACAAAAACAACACTTTCCTAGATGGCGTTAGTGGGGCTGGGAGAGGGTTAATGGCATCCTGCTGAGTCATGAAGCAGCTCACTGGGTGGAGAAGGAAGGTCCCTGCAAAGTCAGAAGAGGTACAAAATGAAGGAATAAGGAAGTTTAAGGCTAGCTGCTCTCAGCCACAGTAAAGCAGCACCTTTAAGCACAGAGCAAGAAGGCTCCTAGTGATACGTCTTCAGCTGCAAGAATTTCCAAAGAAACCAAATGAACTTAAAATAATAATAATAATAATTTATATTTGAAAGGAAGCATCTCACTTTAGAGAGGATACTCAACATGGCATCCAAGAAACAAAATGGAACAGCAGCAGCTAGGGAAGGATGCTACACCTCAGAATATATATGTCAGGTTCAACCAAGCAGATTTAATAATTTTCAGTGCATTTTATTTCAAATGGCATGTGACCTATTTTAGGACTCAATCTGATTTGACTGTAATTAACTGCAATTTGTGTAGGCTCCTATGTAATGCATGACATTATAGAAAAACACAACAAACCAACAGGACAATTTCTGATGTTAAAAAATCCAAAACACATCATGTATCAATTCAGTTTATGTATTATCCCACCAGATTACTGCATTTCCAATAGAGCACCAGGGGGAGCATTTTACAGAGGCTTTTAGGACATCTCAACCCATAGCACAAGGACAAGGCGTGATCCTGCAGTCTGAAAAAACACCAATTTCCCATTCAATAAGAACATAAAATACATCATTTGTTTTCTTATCACGAAGGCAGATCCTACTTATAGCCCAGAATTTGGTTTTGCTTTGCAACCCATCCTTAACCCTTTGCACACAGCATTATGCAAAAACCAAAACCAGTTACTCCAACCCTACACAGACACACACTTTGTAGTTCAAGCTTCTCCATTCACAAATTTTCCTGTCTCTGAAGGTCAGCTATCCCCAAATCCAAGAATTACCAAGCATTACCAAGAAAACCAGAAGAAAGTCTATAAGGACTTTAATTACAGCTTCACATACTGCACAGCCCCAAACCGATACGTTCTTGTCTCCTCTCTCCAACCTGTTACCCCAGTGACAGTTCTGTGCTTTGTGTGCTCCCTTTGTTTGAATTTTTATTCCACTTGGTAATTTCACAACGAAAGCAACAGCAGCTTAAGGAGTAAGGAATAAATGGAAACAATCTCAAGAAAGGAAGGCAGAAATGCCTCCCAGTGCCCTTATCTGCATCAGCAAATACATGAAAACCACTGGTCTCACTCCAGCACACTCCCTCAATGCAGATGGCCGTATCTGCCTCAAAATTCAGTGTCAGGCTCTTGCCAAAGGTTTTCCTGACTAATACTGCCAAGTCTGGCTGGGAACTGAGCTGCAGTGACTTCAAATGAAAAGTAAGCTTGATAACTTGCAGTGTTAAAAAACACAAGGCAAAGGATGGAAAGGGGTGGGAATGGAAAGAACAAGCAATAGATGAGGCAACATTCAAGGAGAGATGATAAAAGGAGTAAAACACTACTCTGACTTAAGGCTGAGATAAAGTGAAGTCTGAAAGAACAGAAAGAGTTGCTGATAATGTGAAAACAGAGTTAGGAGCTCTTGCAAGTATTAACTTGCCCTGCATAGCTGTCATTCCTGCAGCCCAGACAGAACGCCTTCTTGCCTCCCAAAGATTTCTATTGCACCCATTTTGCATTTATCTTCCAAGAAAATTTTAATGTAATTAAGGAGAGTGGTTTTACTCATAGGAAATTAAGTTCCTAGCATCACAGCAGATGAACAGCCAAGGCACACGCAACTTCCAACTTGCAGGGGATGTAAGAGACAGGCTTTGCAAAGACAACAGCCAGTTAAAATAATCACAAAGCCATGGAGAACCCCCCAGACACAAATACAACCCAGGTTTCCAACGTGGATGTTTAAGACAGCAGCTCTGCAGCACAGAACAGCAGGTTCAGGCTCCAAAGCATCTTCTGCTTAGCTCTGAGAGTGCTGCGTGCCAGCAAATCCGCTGTGATGTGCCATGAAGTGACAGAGGATGTGCACAAAAAGGCACAAAGCTGCGTTGTTTTACATAAGTTAACTTCCTACACAGTGCAGACAAGCTGAAGAGTCAGGTGAGAGACAGCACCAGGCAGGAACAGCTGCATGGCTCCAGATGTGCCCTATTTCCCATCCAGCAACCCCTCTGCCCTTGCAGGGACTTTAAGCAGCCAGGCTGCAGAGCAGATCCCTCCTTGCAGCAGCTCTCCATCTGCTCCCGTTCCAGCACAGCAGTGAACACAGCCTGCCTGAACAGCATCACTGCAGCATTTGTCCATCACAGGTTTTGTCCCAGAGAAATTAAGAATGTGGGGACATAGGGGGAGCAAGGAGCAGTAACACAAACACTTCAGAAGAAAACCACCCCTCCTCTCTGGCTCTCAGTTGCCACTGCTTTGGTGGCAGCTGTTTCTCAGCACCAATAACTCATAAGGAGGAGGGCAGAAATGAGCAACTTGCACACCTCCACTCACTGCTCCCAGTAACACAGCCTGCCGTGGGTTTTATTTGGTAAAGAATAACAAGAATCACAAAGGATCACCATTAACAACAGAACGAGGATCTCAGCCCTCTATAGAAGGAGCTTGTATCCTGGTGTAAATGCTAAGTTAGTAACTAATTAACAAGATTTCTTGGCATTCAAGCTCAGCTTGAAACACCACACAGCTTCGCCACCAAAGCCTAAACCTCCTTACCTGAACCAAGGGAAGGTGCCTTCTAATCAAGATAACTCTTAACAAATTCCCATCTGTTCCTTCATTGCAGCCCAATGGAGTTTTCAGCTGCCTGCTTCTCTTTGCAACAGTGATTGACGTGCCACGCAGCAGCTGAGGCCCTGCAGTCACACCAGAGCAGGTGGCACTAAAACAAGGCAGGACCTCAGAAAGTTTTTCCTTTTGAAAAAATCCTAGTGTTTTTTTTTTTGTGATATTCCAACTGATCGTGGGGCTTTCAACAAGCATCATGCTTTGTGTTTTTTTTTTTTTAACCTGAATAAAATGCCAGCCACTCTCACCACAGAACTGCATTTGTGGCTGGAGAATAAAAGGGAATAAATAATCACCCACTGCACACATGGACAAAGAAAGACATTGCACTCGTTTGGGCTTGTCACAACTGAAGAGTAATTCTTAACGGAATACATCTGCTGAGCTCTCAAACTAATGACTGCATGGGGGGTTTCACTACCCCCATCTACCTGATGGATCAAATGGCTGAAGCACCCTTTGGAATACAGGAAGCCATTTAGATGGGAGGAGGCTACAAAGCCAAAGGAAAATATGACTTTCCAGACTGTAGAACAGAGATTGTGAAAGCAATGAAGGCAAACACAGCTGAGATGCACTGCTCCACAGCAGCAAGTTATCACTTCATCCCCAGAGAATTCAGATACTTCAGCTTAAAACAGCACCAAAGATAACACCCCAATCACAGAAATCCAACTTCGTACCCAAAATTCAAGATAAACACTGATGCTACAAACACATCCCACCTCAACACGTAAAATTAATGCCAGGAAAGTTTTGATCCCATTGTTAACCTTGTAATGCTACAGAACTACTTGGGATCCACAGAGGGAACAGAACCCAGCACGGCTATTTCATAAGCCTTCCAAATGATTCAATGGCAGCAAGCTGGTTTTGGCAGCCTGGCTCACTGCAGAGCCTACCTGGTGACCTTCTGCAAAGCCAAAACAGACCCAAAACGAGCTGCAGTTTCCACCTTCTGCTCTCTCAGCACGCTCCCATCAGACAAAGGAAGCTCTGAGGTGCTGACACACAGCAGGTACACAGCACAGAATGCCACGAAAGGAGAGAAAAACCAGCATCTCTAATGGCTATACTTTGTTATTGTGCATATTTCATCTGCTTAAATCAGACCTATAAACAACCTCAGTTTACAAGACAACCGTTGCACCAACAATTTCAATCCAGTCCCAGCCCTCATAGCCTCACCAGATTATCTCAGGAGAGGAAAGGAGACTTCCAAAGTTCAATAGAAGATAAAAGAGAAAATTAAGCACTGATTAGCTATGACATCCTGCAGACCTTCCAGAACTCAGTTTTTTTATGCACTGAATTTGAATATACACACCTATTTCTCACAAAGAAGCAAAATCAGATCCAACAACGCAATGCACTCACAGGGAGGCCAACAGCCACACACAGAAAGGAGGGTTGAACTCACCCAGGTGATGACGGGGACCTCCAGCCATGCAGCACTCCTCCCCCAAAGCAGCCCAGCCCCAAGGGATGCTCTCCCTCCAATGGTTGGCCTTTATATGAGCCCTGAGTGGGCAGCACAGGTGGAAGTACTCAGCCTGAGCTCCCTGGGCTGCCTTTCCCCAGGTGCTCAATCACCACCTCGGTCACCACCCAGCAGTTCCTCTACACCTGCAAGCAGTGCTCTCAGCTACCAGGATGGTTTTTTTCTTCCCCCTTTTGAGCTACACATTTATTGCTGTCTGTGGCAGAAATTTAAGGGCAATGTACTCAACTCCAGGTTACGTTTACAGTCACTGGGGGAAAAATGACTTGACACCACTGCTGGGGGCTGGAGGGAGGAATTAATTTTACCCTGAGGCAAGCATTAAAGACGGGTCATGTTCGTCATCCTGGGAGGTGCTTATTCATCTGCGCCAGCTGCAGAGGAAGGCCAGAGACAAGCATCCAACTTAAGTGTGCACTAAGGGCAATGAGTCCCACCAAAGGGGGTGGTCCCTAACCCCATTAGGTTGGTCCAGTGACTGAAGATTGTGAGTGAAAGCTTCAGGACTCAGTACAAGGAAAAAAAAAGGGCAGGTAAGCTCCCTGTGCAGATGGGGCTGAAGCAAAGGTAGCAGTTTTACCTAGAATTAGCATGGAGGAAAAAAAACAGCAGTCCCCATTCTAAGCAGTGCAATCAGGTCACAAGCATCTCTCACCTGCCTTTCAAAAGGGTTTTTGCTATTGTTGCTCTTGCTCTGGCTGTACAAAAGCAAGTAAGCTTGAAAAGCTTCACATTCAGGTTCTGAACAGCTGAATCAAGTGGATTCTAAACACAGTTAGCCTCAGAGATAAAGAAAAACAAAGCTGTGCAGAAGAACTTGTCTCCATAAAGCTACATCCAGCACAGCTGCTACGCTGCTGAAACTGGCTACCAAGGGACAAAGCACAGCTCATTCTTTGCCTTGATTTCACAGTTACATATTTCAAAGAGCCCTCTTCTTCTAACCAGGGGGGTCTGGGCTGTTTGATAGTCTGTCTTGTCTGCATTTAACAAATGTCTAAAGTTTGCAGGAAGGAACAAGTGACTGTCACAATTTCTGTCCCTTGCTAAATTCACACTCCAATATTTACTTTCATACTAAAAGTACTGACTAGCCTCGCTCCCACCTGACTGACAGGCAAACAGAAGAACATTAATGTTTATATTCTGCCACTTTCCTCCAGCATCAAAACAGCATTCTGCTGTAACTCTCCTCAGCAGCATTATGCCAGTGCTCAGCCCGTTGTAGAGCTGGAAGAAGATCCATACAGGGACCCCAGAACTCCAACCTCATTGATGATGCTGGATGACTTTCAGCTGTCAGCAGAGTGCAACCGCCTGCTGCACCTTTACCTGCACATCATAAGCTCTGGGTCTGTGCTGTGACAGAGCTCCTGGTGCTCAAGCAGAGCTCCACCAGAAAGGTGATGGGTGAGTACCCTCTGCCATGGGCTGTGCAGTCAGAAAGAAGGCAGACAAGAACACAGCAGCTGAATTCACAACTCACTCCAGCATCAAAGCGCTATTTTGTTCAGAATACATGAAACTCTTATTAAAAAAAACAGAAAAAACACTAATGCAATAGCAAGTGGGCAAAAAAACAAAACAACCACCCTCACAGACCGACTCATATAAGAGAAAAAGCATTTGGGGGCATCTTAGAATACAGAGAGATGTTTCATAAAGCCCTCAAGGGCTGCAGAGGCTTCCTTCCCCTCTCCCCCACACCTAATCTCTCTCAGTTGCACACACTGTAAACAGATGAGCCTCAGCATATAATGAAACAACTGTGTTGAACAAATTTGGTGGGTTTTTTTTTTGCTTTTATTGAAATAAGGTGGGTGGCAGGGCTGAAACCAATTCTCAAACAGAAAAGCCAACCAATACTTGGCCACAATGAGTCCCCCTGACAGCACATTTTTGCTCCTACATGTACCCAATTTCTTGTTTCTCCCACACAGCTGGGTAGAGGATACACCCATGCTAATCTCCTGCCCAGCTGAACCTGTGATGTCAGCATTCCCACTTACACACAGGAGGAGAATGGGTTTAAAGCTTATTATGTCCCCAGGGTGGTATCACACCATAGGTGTGGAACTTGCAGCAGCACCAGAAAGCATCTTCCACAGGATAAATGATCAGTGCGTGTGCCCAGCACATGGTCTTGCTGCTCACATCTACTCCTGTGTGTAGGAATGCATGCTCAGTTATCACTTTCAATCAATATATAAACACATTATTTCAGCACAGGCACAAACAAAATTTATAGAAACTGAAGCCGTGCTTAAAACACCCTGATCTGCAATTATCACATTCTTCTGTCCTACATTGAGACCACATTCACACATCCTGTATCCAAACCTGCTCTCAAACTCAACCACAATTAAGTCAAATTGCTGCATTTCAAAACTCCATGGTACAGGTTTCATATTTTTGAGTTTAAAGCTAAGCTGAAATAAACCCAACAGAAACACTGAAACATTCACCACGCAGAGCTGTATTTGTTGCTCAGGTGCAGAGCACAGTTTGAGAGCATCCTTCCCATCTATAAAATGGCAGAAGAAAAAAAAAAAAGAACCTGTAGGGAATTACAACATTCAAAATAACTCCCAGGAGAAAGAAGAAAGGAAAACAACCAAGAAGCAAACACAAATACTACTTCATTCAATTGCAGAAGACACAGAAGTGAAGTCATTTCCAAACACCCACAGTCAGGCCGTGATTCACCCTACCCTGTGGCTGGAAGCCAGCACTGCTGTTCTGGTTACTATGACAATATTGATGCCTCCGTGCTCTTAGGTGTACAGGTGCTCCTCCAAAAATAAACACTCTGACCTGAGGGTAGGCAAGGAGAGTCTGGGGGAAGTTACTGAAAGAAAACGTTCCTCAAAAAAAAAACACCACCAGCATAGCATTCAAAACCTGCTGAGAACACAAGGAAACAGCAATCCACCATGGGAGCCGTCTGTGCAGCAGGACGCCTCCCAGTTCTGAGTGCCCACCCTGCTTCCCTCCTCTTGGAAAGGCACAGCAACTCCCGGCCATAGAGATGGAAGCCTTAACAAACCCTCAATGCTTCTCCAGTCTGGCATTTCTCCCCTGGTGTTACGAGGGCTGCGATCAGCTTAATGCACCACTGCAGTGCGCGATGACAACACGATGCAGAAAGCATCTGGGGACTGAAATGTCACGCTGCTGCATTCCATCGAGCCACACAGCCAAGGAAACAAAGAGCTGTCTTCTCAGAGAGCAGCATTTCATCCGGTGCTGAAGGGCTTACGGGCACTCACAGATTGGATCAGCTTTCTGGGGAGTTTCTGATAACTTCAGTAATGTCAAATGAAGCCCCCGTTTGCTTGAGATGAATCTCATTCAAAAGATGGCTTCTCCACAATTGGCAAGAGGGCCAAGAGGCCAGCGTGACTCTCAGAAGCAGACCTGAAGGATTTACATTCCGTGCACCCACAAATGCAGAGATGCTCCTTTTTAATCGCAGCCCTTCCATCCCATCCGCACACCTCCGGAAGGAGCTGCCCCTCAAACAGCAGCGGGCACAGGAAGGAAAGGCAGCTCAGAGCTCAGCATGGCAGCAGCAAACTGCCCTCCCGTGTGTGTGTGTGTGTGTGTGTGTGTGTGTGTGTGTGTAGGGGGGTGAAAACAGATTCTTCTTTTCTATTGTTCCCATTGACTAACAGTTTGCATCACAGCCCACACCACCACACGAGGTGGGAGTATCACAGCCTTCCAAATGCGTTATCCCACTCAGACAGCTACAAATTACCAGCCCTGTTCTATAGAAATGCCCGTAGAGGTGCAGTTTCTTATCTCGGCCACAAAGATAATCCAGGCAATGAAATAAACCAGGTTGAAAATTAAGGCGTCCCACCCCCCGCGGTGGTTATTTTTGCTGCTCACTGAACCAGTTCATTGCATATTTCCAGAAATAGTTGCACTGGATTAGCTGAGAGCTGACAGGGAGATGCAAGAGCAGCTGGCAGAGGGGAGGCTGAACAGGAACAGCTTGAGCTCACCTAAGCCCAAAGAGATGACCAGCAGCATCTGACCTGCTCATGAGTTACTCCTAACCCAGACCAGGCACTTCAGTACGATCTGCTTTCCTCCACAGCTGCACAACACCAAGATGCCATCCCCACTCTCAGCTGCTGGAACAATTGCCTGCCCAGTCACTGGCCAGCTTTAGCCAGCACGAGGCCAGCTGATATTACAAATTCCCATAGAACAAATAAATCATACAAACCCACCACTGTTCGTGTTGTTTTCCTTGCAAACCCAGCTGTAGCTTTGTCCACCCTCATCATCCATAAGCAGTAATGCAAGAAACCCCTTTTCCAGCCCACGACGTCCCACAGCACACAGCTCAGTGACTTCAAATGATTTCTGTCTCTCTCCTTCCTTTGGGTATTTTTAACACACCATTGAACAAAGCACGACAGCATAAAGGCTAATGGATCAGAATTACCTGTTAGCATGTCACCTGCAAATTATCACTGCAAGTCAATATTCAGGCCTTGGAAGAACTTCTGTTCTTCTGTCTGGGCGAGACACTTCTCTTGTGCTACAAAGGGCTGCACTGCATGTGCCTTTCTGCATTACGGCCCCAGTTTTGTAGCAAAGAAACATCTGGCCCTCATTAGAGGTATTATAAGGAACCAGGGACTGTGTTTTATCTAAGAAATGAATGAAATTTACATTAAATAACGAAGCTGCCTTTTAAAAAGGAGATTAGTTCATTCAGTCATTCCAAAAACTGCTGCTGCTCCCCATCTTATTTATTTATTTATTTTGTAAAAGATGTGCAATAAACCTTCATATAGAGAGAAAGAAGACTTGTCTTCCATCTTTGTATTTGACAGCACTGCGAAAGCAACTCTGTAGCTTCTGGCTCTATGCTGAGAGTAACACGACATCTGCCGGGCATCACAACCGTAACCCACGCTAAGCACAGGAAAGCACCTGGTAAATCATCACACCCGTTGATAATAAATAAATAAATACATGATATGTGCCTCATATATCATGTACCCCTCTCTACTACAGCTCCACTCTACTACCTGCAGCTACCGGGCTCCTCATTTTTTATAAGAGCTTCCCAGGTGTGCAGCTATACTTCTATATTACACAAAAACCAAGTAAGGGGGAATCATCTTTGTACTTAGAGAGCAGCACCAACCCTATGGTGATGAATGTTGCTTCTGTAGTTTCTCTCTTGTATTTAGAGGTCAACAACAGCAAGGAGCCAAAAATAGTTGCTGCCCTTCTGTAGAAAAGAGATGGCTATTAAAGGCATTGGGTTGTCCAGCCACATTTCAGATGATCTGAAAAGATTCCGACTATTGCTTTGTGCTGCTGTCAGCACACAGCAGCTGTGTGTCCATCCTTGGATGAACTGCCTGCAGTGCTGCACTCCATGAGCAGCTCCAGTGCAGGGCTGGGGTACTCAGCACCCTCAGAACACGTTGGTGGCTGTCGGCCCATTGCTGGGCAGTCCTCCTCCACCTCTGCCACACGCTGGCTCGTTCTGCATCACCAGCAGCTTTTCCTTCCAGCCAGCAGGATGCCAAGCCTGCCAATCCCCACAGTCCGACAACTCACACTACTACAACAGATCCAAACCCAACTGGAGATGCTTCTTAGTCCGAAGAGTTGGAGCTGAGCTGTCGAAACAAACAAACATCGAAACAAATGAATCTGGATCCATCACACCCTGTGCTGTCCCTTCACTCCAACAACAACAGCCAAAAAAAATAATAATAATAATCAGAATCATGAAGTGCTGCAGTAAACATCCAAAATTACACTTCCCAATAGAGGCAGATTGAAAAAGGCAATATATTTTATTTGGAACAATTACTCTGAACTGAAGAAATCCGGTGGGAATCACTTTGTTTCCATTCATTGCCAGCATTATAATGACACCCAAATGCTTCTTGCTAGAAGCCCACGCAGAGCCCATGCTGCAGCTGAAGGAGCCCTGTGCCATGGCAGCCATGAGCCTCGTTTTGTTTGGCTCAGAAAAGACTCCACTGAGCATTTCTACGTCCCACTGACTTCAAATGCATACAGCTCCCCCCCCCCCCCCCCCCATGCTTTTGCCCTTTCACATCCAAAATGAAGACAACTCCCTTATCTCACAGCACTGCCAGCAGCACCCAGTAAAACACCAATTCTAAGATTAATGCTATGAGCAGCTGCCATCTTCTGTCACACTCCAGCTCTCCCAACACGTGGTTTCACTCCTTAGCCCAGCACCCAGAACTAGCACATGGCTACGGCCCACCCCACAGCCATCACGCAAAGGCTGTGCGGTCCCCACCTCTAACAAAAATAAGTATAGAAACAAGGATTTAGTTTTTAAAACGCCGTCTGAAATTCGGTTCCATTTTAATTATTTAGGAGGCAAATGTCTCAATCCTTCAGAAATAATTTTGCTTTACAGTTCTCAGGGAACAAAGCCAGAAATGGTAGAACCACCTTAAGAAAAGGCACCACTTTGTCAAGGAAAGGAAATTACCCCAACTTCACCTTCAGTTCACCACCACCTTTAATGAGGTGCTTCTTGTTCAACTCAGCTGGTCAGCGTTATGCTGGTTTATGGAGCAGAAAACAAAAAGGTGCCTAGGGATGAAATATACTTCACACAATTGAAACTGAGAAAGGAAACGGCAAACTGGTTTTAATAATCTAAGGTGTTATTATCACCTACGCAACAGCACTGCTTGAAAAGCATCGTTCCATAGGGCTTTCCTTTAAGCAATGGGAAAAGTTTATTTCCAAGGCTCACAAAGATGCGCAGACACACTGATGGCTGGCAGGAACAAACCTACAGAGAAGTCTGTCAGCCTTACCCTGTAGGGCCACGGAAGCCTGCAAAATAAGGCTGTTCTCTTCACCAGAATTAGGCTGTAAAGGACCCGGGGGATTTTCTCTCACATCCTATTTGCGAGGCCTGTCCTGAAATGGAAATGAGCAGCCCTTTATAGAACTGCTCCATCTCCCCCCAGAGGGTGTGATAATCATAAAGGATCGACACGGTCCCACAGAGCTCTCGCTTTGAAGCAGTGGACTTCTTTTGCAAACTCCTGAGGACAGCAAGGGCACATTCCCTGCATGGCAGTGACAGAGCACTGATTTTAACAACCTCACAGAACAACTGAAAGCCTGGATGCAACTTCCCAGCATTTACAACACTGCACAGCTTCGGAGAATGCACAAAAAAAACCTGTTTTTGCCCCAGTCAGTTCGTTTTCTCCCACCCTGTTCCAATCACCATCCACCTCTGCTCTCGTGAAGCAAGTACAGCTGTTGTGCTTCCCATTACAGGCAGGAAGAGTAACACCAAAACAAACTGGAAGAGCCAATACCAAGCTCTGACATGGACATGGCATGTTGGCCTTCCTTCTTAAAAGAAATCAACACCTGACAAAAGCACAACATAGATGCAAGCTTATAGAAGTACTGCTGCCATCTCCAAAAGCATGCCACGCTGGGATGCCCTTCCAGGGCACACAAGGGCACTTTGGTCCAATAGCATCTACAGTAAATAAGGTATTCTGACTTCTGTATCCTGTTCAATTCCTCCCCTAGCACTCCAGCTGTAAAGAAGGAAGCACCACTCACAGTACCAACATCCCCCCCCATCCAATTAGTGCAGCAGGCAAATGCTGCTTGGCTCTTTTGGCCTTTGGCATGGCCAAAATGCTCCTTCATCCTTCTCTCACGTCTCATGTCCCCCCCAATCACTTCTGAACACTCTGCATCATTTAAAACCTCGCAGCTGTGAAAGTCACACTGCCTGTGTTTGCTGACACTGATGTGTTTGCTCACCTTGGGAGCCACTTCCATTGCACACCATCCACAGTGCTAAACCTTCAGGTGAAGCTCCTGCAGAAAACATTCCGTGCTCCAGAATTTTCTACTTAACACAAAACCTCCCACTGAAGCAGTAATTATAAATTCCTTCCTGGTGTTTCACCAAGAAAAACTGGAGATGACAATTCCCTTCCCCAGGAGCTCTGTACTTCAGCATGGCAGTAATGCCAAAATACACATGGGGAAAAAGAAAAGACACGACTCTACGAGCTCTGGGGTTTAAAAACTAGAGGCCACTAATCAAATGAGCACAGAATCAGGTTCATCGCATCTGTCAGGTTCAAAGCATTACCTAAAGCCAGGCTTGGCAGAAGATGACATTCTGCAGCCTTTGCCATAAACCCTCCCTTCCTGACTCCATCTGAGCTCTGTTATTCCAGCAAAGTTTTGAAGTGCGTGAGAAATGCTTTACGCTAACCAGGTGCAGAAGGGAAAAGCAGAGTCACAACAGTCACCATTTACCCCCCCTAAGAACAAAAGGGTTAAAACCTCTCATTTTTAACATAATAGAATGGAATCAGAAAATTCACCTCTACAGACTGAAACCTTAAAGGCTGGAGGCAGAATGCCCACAGACTCTTGTTGGCAAGGTCTTGAGTCAGGAAAGGCATTCAGGTTTCCATTTATGAAACAACAGCAGCATCTCCTCGTTTACTGCTCCCCAAAGCTCCAGACTGCCCCTCTTCCTGCTCTAAATATAACCAACACACAACCTGATTTAAATCATTTTGTAAATAAACGTGGAAGTCCTTTCCCATCTGCCCAAACTGGTGACTCATTTCACAGCACTGCTAAAGGATTTGGGCTCTCTTCCCTTCTTCCTCCAGCTAAATTCCTCACTACATTCTGCTGCTCTGCCATTAAGCTTTACCATGCAAGCATGTCTCTCCCTCATCTGTTACCATAGCAGCCAGAAGAAGCAGAATGCACTGTTAACAAAAGATCACCCCCCCACACCTTTAATTTATTTATACTCGAGTAACCCACTGAAAGCTGACAATAGCAATGACTTCAAACTCACACTACAGGAAGAGGGATTCTCCCCCCCCCCCCCCCCCCCCCCCCCCCCCCTTTTTTTTTTTTTTCCAATAACACCCCCCAAAAAAAAAAAAAAAAAAAAAACCAAAACACCCCCCCAAAAAAGAGGGGGCCCCCCCCCCCCCCCCCCCCCAATTTCTTTTTTACGTGTGTGCAACCAAAAAACAATTAAAATTCCTCTAGATGAGGGAAAAAAAAAAAACAAAACTCAGCTTCTTAGGATTAACGAAATGCAATAGCAGATTTGGATAGGATGCTGAATTGGAATTAAAACTGCAAGCAGAGGGGGGAAAGCAAGAGGCTTAACACATCCACTGCTCCAGTACCACCCTCCAGAAAGATTTTGTCAGCAGGGCCATTAGATCCAACTAGAGGCTGAAATAGGATGCCTAACCCAATGCATTGACTGCAATGAAAGAGAAAGAAGGAGCACGCTAACTAAGGACAGCCTGTGGAATCAGGCTTTTGGAGAGTTAAAGGTTGGTTATGCAGACAAGCTCAGTACAGCTGTTAAGTCGTTGAATTATAGTAAAAGTGAACAATCTTGCTCATAGATCCTGAACGACAAACAGCCAAACAACTCCATCCCCACTTCGGGGGTCTTCGGTTGTGTCAGGGCACAGCCCTGCACCCACGGGGGGGGACTCAGACACACAGGGTGCCCCAGCTCCCACCGAACCTGACAGAAACAAGGCAAGATGCGGGAATTCCACTTGAATCAGAGAAGTGACAAAACATCAAAGAGTGCAGAGACCTTCCGTGCCATTGACAGCGCATTGTTAAGGGTGCACTTAGCACCGGTTAGCGAAGGACAGCTTCAGCTGTCAGCATCTTCAGCCCAGGGGATTATATGTCAGCATCAAATCTACGTGAGAAACTCATTTTGAAATGCTCAGCATTCAAATGTTGAGCATCCGGTTTCTGAGGATGCCTTTTGCAAACGTTACATGAATTAACCTTACAATTCTCTCCCTTTCTGTGTTTGAGTGTGATATGGTGAGTTTTCTTCTTTTTTTTGGCCAATCCTTCATTGCCTCATCGATTTTGTGAGGCCGAGTTATCAGCCCACAGAAGAGCTGCCTAAAAATCACAAGCAACTCAGCAACAACTCCAAGACTACGACCCATATCTGACTTCCAGCCTTGGGTTTTCATTGAAGCATCCTTTTCAGAGGCCCCGTTTTACTGCTTATTTTGTAGATTAAGTTTTTGAGGCACTCTTTATTTCTGCATTTAAAAACAGATGGCCTCAGTGGAAGGAATACACATCTCACAGACCAAAGCATTTGGGGCTGTTGAACTCCAGTGATTACTAATGAAGGGTAACAGTACGACCAGCACTGTCAAAGACCTTCCAATCTAAACAACAACAGGGAAACAAGTCACACTGGTGGCACACATTCCCACCTTCACCAGATTTCTGACTGTAGCACTTGCTCCATTCTAACTTGCTCTGTTCCGACCACTGCATGTAAGCTGAGTACTTTTAGATGTCTGAGTCAAGGGAGGACACAGGACTGAGATACCATTAGGGAAAATCTATCCATGAAAGAAAGAGAATACATTCCTGTTCTTGCTAAGGTCACAACTGCATAGCTTTACATATTTTTTGCCCGTGCTTTGCAGAACAACGTAAGATTTGAATGAAAAATCAACCTGAAAATCAAGGAAAGAAGCAATCTAAAAACAAATAGAGTGAAGACTTTAAAAAAAAAAAAAAAAGATGTTGGATACATGCTTAACCAACAGAAACTTTTGTTGCTGTAAAATCATCTTAAAATGTGAAGATGCATCACTCTGCTAAGCACCATTCAAACGTTTACAATCTATCTTACAATGAAACTGATTCTTTTTTCCTTGATCTTAGGAAGGCAGTATATAGAATAGCACAGTGCTAGTCTGAAGCATTACCTAACAAGATTCCAGGGGGAGGCTTTGAAATCCACGTTCTGAGTTCTGTGTGCTCAGGGCTTCCTTACTGCCTAAGTTTATTGCCCAGTAAGCAAAGGTTACTCTCCCCTCTTCTATTTCCATCTGTAATGGAGGCAACTGCTTTGCTCTGACATACCATGAAGTGTCACTGCTGTTTAGGTCTAACATCTCCACTGCAACGTTTATGGAACATAGATCACAATTACAATGTGTTGAACAGGGATGTGTCTCTGGTGGGATCCAAAGTTGGCAATTTTTGTGTATTTGCTTCAGGGCACAAACGATTCTGCCTCGCCATCCACTTGTTAATGCCATGAATTATTCAACATGGATATAAGGTGAAAAAATTCCGCACCATCAAAAACACAGCCATAAAATGGGCTACAGAAAGCTACTTCGCACGTATTTGATTAAATTTAACATGATATAACGAGTGAAATCTAAAGACAGCCTTCAGGACCCAGCACTAAGGAGAGCAAGTACGATGCTCTGGCTGTACTGCACACCTCTGTTTGTGCTTGCCAAATGCACGGGGCCAATGCAGAGCAGCATCCCACGTAAGGCACTCAGAGGAATCCATAAAGAAAAGTGTGCTCTTCTGCAATTCAATAAACCACTTTTTCCTCGCACTCCAGCGATCACCTCCTCTTAGACACGCAGGTTCAGAAGGTGCAGCCCAAATGTAGGCTTTGGCAGATAGAACAACCTACATTTAAAAAGGCACAGCCAGACAAAGCAACCACCAAAACTTGGTCTGTGTAGAAGGAAGGAGGGGGAAGCAACAAACGCTGTGGCCCAGGCTTTAGTGACACTAAAGAGGAGGGATGGACCGACTTCCAAGGCTCTGTCAACAGAAACTCAAAACAGATCTCCTGCACCGACCGATGGATGCTCACACACAGTGCAGGATGCCATGTCAGAGCAGTGGCCATACGTACCCCTGTTGTTCAGCAGATAAATATCTGGAAAAGGGTCTCAGGTTGAAGGCACTTGCCCAGATCTAACACTGATTACAGTCAGCATCAGGGAAGTTCATGCTGCCTACTTGTAAAAGCGGATTCATTTCTATTTGTCACCATTGCTGAGAGCTTCACTGTCAAGATCTGAGCAGCAAGACACAACAAGACCCAAGCACTCTTCACTACAGGTGACATCACAGATCACAGCTTCGCTGGGGAGAAATGAACGAGCCTTTACTTTGTTAGGAGACAAAGTCTGCAGAAAAGAGAGAGATGTTCAAGACGATGGGTGGTAAGAGGGGATAACCTTGAATATTAAAAGGATGACAAAAAAAATATCACCAAACAAGCATGGCGAGAGAAACCTTCAATCTTCAGTCCCAATCTTTCATGGTTTCAATGGCTGAGGCCATCACTTTATGCAATTTATTTTAAAATGTGAAGAAAATCATTTCAGAACAGTTTTCCTGCCCCGCATTCGCAAGGAGCTCCCAACCAGCAGCCTGAGATACGGAGCCAAAGAAAATCTGAGAAGATGGACCCATGTTCAGCAATGCGCTTCATACATCACACTGTTCTGCTCAGCTCAAGTCTTCTCTTCTGAATAACCTCTGTCCCTCCAGACCAGAGGAAAGGTGTTACTTAAATCAGAGTGACAGTTAATATTCACTTCTCCAAGATGGTGGATGGTGGCAGGCTGAAGGGATTGTAGCCAATCTGCCACGAAATGCAGGTTAATCGTGATGGCTTTGCAACAGGCACACGTGTTGGTTTTACAAGGCATCCTATTGCTCAGACATCCACAGTCACAATGTCATTTCTTCAGCCAGTTCATTACAAAACACAAGATTTGGTCTGTGCTGTGCTAACTAAAGCAATGCAGAGCTGTTAGCAATCTTCTGTCTATAAGGAGAGCATTCTCAGAAGAGATGGGGGTTGGATTCCCTCTAAAAGTTTCCCCGTTTCACCTCCATTACAGCACCAGGACATCCCCTCACCGCCCCTGTTGCTGACTTTGGTGCTGGTTTCTTCGTAGAAGCTGAACAACCTCAAACCCATTTCAAGCATGCAGTAGCACAGCTACCACTGCTGCAGGACGCACCCTGAAATCAAATGCAATCCTCACTGATGCCACTCCAAAGGTCCCCGATATCACTGCTGCTTCAGCTCCTAAGGCCACAGCAGCAGCTCCAGCTCCATCCCTGGCCTTCCCAAATCGCCCTGGTTACGTTAAGCACCACAGCTACTGCATTCCTAACCCAGAGTGCTTTGGCAGAATTGGGTTAAGGAGTGACAATGAGTGCACACAAAGAGCAGCTGGCCTGAAGGGACAGCAGGCAGCACTGGGGAGATGATAATCTCCTGCTGCAGCTCAGTTGCAGCTGAACTAGCTTGATGGATCACAGCTTAATGTGAGAACTACACAATATTGGAGAGGAGGAGATGGTTACATGGCAATAAAGCTGCACGTTAGCCATGCCAGAGCACAGCCACACTCACAGCACTGTGCTGTGTCAAACCTGGTGGAGGAAGAGTTAAAAACTTCCTCTGCTGGCAATGGAGGCTGCATCAGGCAAACACCCAGCCAGTCTATCAAAAGGAAAAATGAAAGAGGAGGTCTTGTAGCAGTTGGTTGCTTTAAATCGTATTTGCATTAAGGTTTCCAGTGCAATTATATTGCATAATGAATTGGTGGAAGGCATTTTTAAGAAAGAAAGCTATTAATCATCTACTACAGATCCCAGAAATAAGAGCAAGTCCACCCAGAAGGAAAAAAATAATAATAATAAATCCACAGATGCAGAATAAACAGAACAGATGGCAGCTCTCGTGGAAAGGTATATTCCTGCTGAACAAACACAAATATGTGTTTGGTCAATAACATTTCAACTGTCAGAAACAGCGTGGATAAAAGCGAATCAAAGGCTCAACCCTGTACTCCTATCCCTGAAAAATCTGTAGTGCACAATGTAATACGGACAGAATTAAAAGCGCAGATAGCCTCTATCGGCACATCACGTTTAAACACCACTCACCTCGGGATGCTGCTGCTCAGAAACAAAGATCCGCACTAGAACTGTGGCTATCTTGAAACACAGGAGAGCACTGAGCGCTCACAGAGATGCAGAAGGCAGTGCTGCCCTACCTTCCTGCTCTTCTTGGAGCACACTTAAAAAAGAGAAGAGAACACACACCCCCTCTGGGCTGTACAAATGCCCCCCTAAGAGTTTACACTGTACAGTCACAGCCCTCTATTTCTTTTAACTTGCATAAAATAAAATGGTTTCAACAGAAGTATAGATGATAGCTGCATCCTTAACTTCACTAAGGGCAATGACAAAACCAAACAGATCTGCACAACTACAGGCACACGTTTAATTTCCTACACCATAAGCTGACATGGGGCATGTGTACAGAAACAGGACTGTGGGAAAACCAGTTTTACCTTTTGGCTAAATCTGAAGTTCTTGAGCAAATCTTACTCATCAGTCGTTTGCTTTCTCTGCTTGTCTTCTTTCATGGCAGCGTTTGGGACTTTTGAAAGTAAAAGTGATTTTGAAGAGATCTCAAATGCTCATACATCAAAAGAAGGGAAAACTTCAACTGCTCTGACAACACTTCCTCCAAAGGATGGACATCAAAATGAAGCGGGGTTTGTTAAAGACACTTCAGAGGGATTCATCCCCATTTCCAAAACACGGACATTTCATCTCCCTTTTTTACTAAAGACAACAAAAAGCAACCTAAGAAAGCTAAAAAACACAGGCTAAATAAACAGGTTTGGATTTTGGCTTGGGGTCGTTTTTTGTTTGTGTAATGAGAAGTAATTTGACAACTTTTTGTTGGCTTTCTTCTTAACCTTTCAGGTTGTTTTCACAACATCAGAAAAAATAAAGCTCAAATTCAACCTTCAGGTTCTGTTCAAGGAAATTAGGGCTCAGCCAACATCCATTTCAGGAGTAGGAACTTAATGATGAAAAGAGAAATCAATGTCACAGCACCACCAACGTTCTGGCCCCAAAGATTCTACTTAAAGTAACATCCCCACCAAATGCTGGGGCTCCAATGTCAACCCGTGGATGAAAGCATTCACACCAGGGCCAATGAATTCTCTTTTCAGCTTTCTCTTGCAACATCAGGAAAAATCTGCTTCCACCACTTGCTTTAAGGTCTTCAACATACCACACCACCTACATTTGCTTCCCTACTTTCTGTTATCCTTTAGTTCTCACATGCCTGCATAAAAATGATTTACAATAGAAAAGTTAAGGATGTTTTCAGTGGCACACAGATTTTTCAGTTTTGAACCTCTTCATCTTCGCAGTGCTTCACAGAAGTAGAAAATATCTTCCCCTGCTGTAAGAAAGAGCCTGACCTCATGGAAAGCCTAATAACTCCAACAGTAGAAAGCAACAATAACAACCCCACTCCAAAACCTTTTCTTTACATGCTTCGTATAGTTTGCATGAAATACACCAAAAGTACCAATATTTTACATTCCAGAATGAGCTCAGCTCACCTGGGAGAGAGGAGAAACTGGGGAAATTGTTGGAAGCCAGAAGCTACTTGCTTGCAATTCATCACCTATGCAGTAAGTAGAAAATGCAGCCATTTTAACAGCCTAAAGAAGTTTACTTGTTTAGAGTAAGCATCACCTTTGTGAGCAGGACATAAAAGAACGGGGTCTAGCAAGGGGGAAGGAGAACATGAATTGCTTTCTCTCACTGTGAACATTCACAAGGCGACTGATTACTGGAAGGGAAGTGTGACAGGTAGTAAGAAATTCTGACAGCCTTAATGGAAATGTATGCCCACATTTCAGTCAGGCAGTTCCCAATGAGAACAGGGAAGAGAAAAGTAGAATCAGAGTGAAGAGAACTCCTCAAACTGTTTGTATACATTCATGGTGCTTTCTTCTTGCTGGAAAACTGCAGAACCCACAGAAGAAATTGGACTGTCTCATAGAAGCTGAGCAGATGCAAACGTGAGCCCTCCTATATCAGTAATACCAAGACCTTTCTTTATGTGTCCTCTGTATAAACCTGTAGTCAAGCATTTGTTCCACTTTCCTTCACGTGTGCACACAGCCACACATCTGCTTAAGTAGAATCCTGAAAGTAGTTGAGGTAGCAGTAATAAAGACAAAGAGCATCCAATAAAGACAGCGCATCCTCACTGCAAGGGTTGCACAGCAGGGCTGGAAGACAGCAAACCCAGCAGCTCCTGCTACAGCTTTGGGAGTTGTGTTTCAAGTTGGTTTCTTATTTCCGGAGACAACCAGGATGACTTTGAAAGAAGATACAACGCTCGACTCCATCCTACAGAGCAACTTCTCATCGTCCCGCCCGGCCAACGAAAACAAACAGTCACAAGCAGATGGGATGAACAAAAGAAAAGCAAACTGTAAATCGACTTGGCCGGGGTACCGCTGGATGATGCCGACGAGCGCTTAATGGAGTTAAATGCTAAATAAATAAATAAGTCATCTCCTTGTCGGTTCAGACACGGAGGTGGTAAATAGCACCGTATGTCACACCATATGTCAGTCAGCAACAACCCTAATAAATCAGCAGTTGAAAAGCATTCGCTAAAGCCCGGCCTTATCCCCGTTCCCCCACACAAATGGAGCACACCTTGCTGGAAGCAGCAAGGCAAGAACGATAAGCTCCCAAACAACAGGCAGCTCAGCCCTCTGCACACAGCTTCAGCTGCCACAAGGCATTCAGGTCTTCCTCCGTTGGTACCATCGACACCTGCAGACAAAAGGCTGCAGTTACTGAACCCACACCTTATCTCCACTTTGAAACAAAGGTGGTTTTTTCTTGCCACAGTGCCAAGGACAGCCTGACTGAGTTCTTAGAGCCACCCATTTGTTAGACATGCTGGACTCAGACGTCCTGAACCAACTCAAAAACTCCACACATCCCCTTCTGCGTGTTCTACTCAGAAGCGTTGGCCTTTGAAAAGCCACGCAGATCACCTGGATTTAATGCATTCAGCACTTGGGAAGAGAACACTTTGGTTGCTTATGACCATGTTTTGGAACGTTAAATGCAACAACATCTTACAAAGATCCTTCATACGCAGCCAGGCCACTCAGTAACATCATCTAACAACTTGCTGGCAAATTTCAAGCAAGAATTAGAAGATTTCAGAGCTAACACTTTGCTTATACCTATACCTGCCTGGGCCCTAATGCATTGAATATTTCCATCTGGAATTGTACAACTCCTCGTGGGTAGCTAAGCATCAGAAATGCTCACCATGCTAAGCAGGAATGAGATTTTACCTTATTTTAAGGTGATGATGCATTCCCCCCACTCCCAGCTAAGTCTGCTGCAAGGGAACACCAGGAACACATTCCAGGAAGGAAGAAAAGCCTTTCCCAGGAGATGCACAAAGGCTCAGAAATGAATTCCAGGCATAATAAAACCCTCACCCCTTTTTGCCATCTCACCGAGGTTACTGTATTTGTAGACAGAGCTTTAAAACTTGTGAAAGGTATTCAAGTTCATATCCTTAAATGTTATTTTTAAACCGGGAGCATTATTGCAGTGTATTCCTCAGAAAGGAATGAGATCTAAGCTCTTTTGAAAGCTTAACCCATCAAATCTCACATACCTGTGATCAGACCCAGATGGTGCAGAATAATGTGGGTATTTGGTTACCAAGACCATTCCTTTTTGGCCACTCTGTGTAAGCAACCACAGCGCACAAGTTTTATTCTCACTCATCTGTTGATGAGGCAGCAGCAGGTTTGGGGTGATGCAATTCATACATTTACAAGGTTGCAGTTCCCTCACTTTGAAGGTTTCACCTATCAAAAAGACAGAAGAACAGAACTCCTAAAGCTGACATAAGAAAAGCACAGTTGCAAAACTTTTTTGCTAATAAAAATTCCTACGGCGCTCACGAAATCACAAAAGCCTGATGGATCCAAAGCCTGAAAACTTCACAGCTTCCCGAGGGCGTTCTGCATTCTCTATTCAAAACAAATCAGTATTCACAGCTACCCCTCAGCCGGCCGAACTCATTGCATTTCTAGGAAATTAAAAAGAGTGGAAATAAATCACTTTGCAGAGATTTCCCCTTGGAATGCACGCACCAGATAACTAGCAGCTCCTGGACCACAGCAGAGAACAGCTCAAAGCCCTTCACCCAAACAGAGCTGGGAGCACCATGCTGTCAGCGAGTTCCTCCGAGATGCCGAGGTCACCAGGTGAAGTCTAACAGGGTTTTCACATCGGTTATGGGATCCTGCTGACTTTGCTCTTCCTACTGTAGAACTCTTCCAACTTGTTGAACCAGTTGTCAGCAGTTCTGCTTTGCAACACAGGGCCCACATCCATTCCTCATGCAAATTGGTGCAATCAGCAGCAGAAATTACAGCACCTGCTGTCAAAGCTGGAGTTCATTGCAAGAAAACCCAACCAGGGGCTGCTCTTCTCTTTACACTGGAGCATCCCAGGTCATGTAAAACTGTTCTGTGTTTCGGAACAGAATGAAGCAGCCTGACCTTGGTTCTGCCATGCCAGTATCTAACATAGACAGGAACAGTGGCTCCATGTAGGACTATTTGGAGAGATTGCTGCCTTTCCATGGCACAGCTGTTTCTGCAGATCAGTTGGCCAGCCTCAGTTTTGATTTGCTATTCTTACTTCATTCTATGCTACAGGCATTCAGACCAGAATGTGCTCTTTAATGCAAATTAACAATTACCTACGAAAAGCTTTGAAAACTGAGCATCTTATACTGAGTATTAATTCCTCCTCTTTATTTCAAACCCGATAAAGAACTAGGAAGATTAGAGGAGGGAGACAGAGACACTTTCTACCCAGGGCTGTATATTCTCCTATTTGCCATTCCTGCAATAAAAAAAAGTTATGGGCCAGGTTTTCTGAGGTGCAGTTCTGCATCCCTGCTCTCATTACACACACAAACCTACACCGTGTTGTGCCTATGGAAACATCCAAAGGGGAATTCCAACATGCATATGCATAAGTGGTAACACTCAGATGGGAATTCAAAACTATGCAAAAAAGGAAAAGAAAATTACAGCTGTAATTCTTTACGATTTTTGTGAAAATTGTAACACATCCATGAGAGCAGCAGCTCAGCATGGAGGAGCAGCGCCAGGAACATCAGAGCAACCATCCCAGCACCACTGCAACTCAGCCCAAGCAAATCCTCTCACACCTCCAGGTTGAGGAGCTCCTCATCCAACAGCGTAGGGAGCACTTCCAATCCTCCCAAAGCGCTATTAGGAAGATTAATTAAGGTCTGAGCAGTGCTTTCAAGATCAAAACTGCTGCGTTGTTATTCATTATTAAAGAACAACAAAGTGCATTTTTTGTTGCCTGCAATTGAACTTCATAGAGAAAGCAGTGAAAGCACACATGTGCTCAAGTGCACAAAGGAACTCTCCCTGCCCCAACAAGCTGGGATTTGCCTGACTGCATTTTTAGCCACCAAAACCCCATCAGTAAAACTATACCCATCCCTTTGAAATATTCCAAAGGCCTTAAGGAACACAACCAATCCAGGTTTTCTCTTCTGATTCTCTTCCAGAATAAGCTCTTCCTATCAGATATTGCAGCACAGCACCTTTTATCCCTATGTGCAGCCCTAGAATTGCTCACATGCTAACATTGGCAAAGCGCTTCGGAATGTCTGCATCAGAAATTCAGCACCTACTTTGGTTGTTTCCATTCAAAACTTATTAAATCTTCACTTCAGCTGTCAAAGCCTGCCCAGAATAACACATCCTTAGCTTCTAGATTATACAGTTTGTTGTATGAAGCTTCAGAAGAAGCACAGGGAGGGAGAAGACATTACACCCAGATCATTTGAGGGCTCTGCTTTTCTTCATAGGCTTTTCCCCACCAGAATGTGACTGACATACGTGGCAAAATGCTTTTCAGAAATGCCCACCACTGAAATCGAAGCAGAAATATACAGAGTGTGCACTGCTGGGTTTTACCAGCATTTTACCTACACACTGAAGCATTTACTAGAAACGTGACCGTATTTCAATTCCATTTGTATTCCTAAAAAACAGAATCACCAGTGTCTTGGCAGCACCTCCAGCAAACATGAAAGCTGGGTAAATTAACAAGATCTTCTTTTGAAGAAGAATCTGGAGTGCCCACAATCACGCTGCGCTCCCCCAGTTCAACCAGCTGCAGCAGGAGCCCAAGTTCTCTGCATCTCAGTGCAGGGATGCAACAGTGCAGGTGCTTGAAGCAAGCAAGAATGGCAGCTATTGGAGCCAGAGGGCAGGGAGCACCGACAGCTGACATCACCCAGCCTGCATCACCACCTTGCTGTACAGCAACTGCTAACAAAGGGATGGGTATCTGCACGATGCCGAGCACCTCACCCCTGTGTCAGCCAACATCACCTCCTCAGGAAACGCCTGCGTTTTATTACATTCCTTGTTGGCTCCGTTCCCATCACCTCGGTTTGCACTCAGAAGGTTCTTAAAATCCGCAGCACTTTCTTATTAAAAAGCGCAGATAGCAGATTGCGAACTTCTGTCCTCCTCTGAACGCTCGCAGGAGAAAGTTGTGTTATATTTAGCAGCCATATGGCAGCCCTCCTCCACACACGTTCCCCAGAGATAAGGGCTGACAAATTAAGTTTTCTATAACACCCATCTATATGTTTGCATTTCCTGTTTTTAATCGTGAGAGTTAACCGTGGCTTAGTTCTTAAACCTGGTTTTGACAAAAGGGAAACGCGAGGAGATCCTGTGCTGAGTGATGGAAAGCAGGGAAGGTTTTCCTGCACTGTAGGTGAATATGCTCAGAAAGCTGCTCAGAGCCGCTCCAGACAGCTGCATTATCCACAAATTAATACTGCATGTCTATGGAACCGAACGGCCAAGGATCTGTTGGATTTGTTACACGCCTTACAACTGCTCTGTGGGCAACTGGTGAAGTATCAGATCAGGAGCACTGTGCACAGTGAAACCTTATGCAAACGAAAGGTGATTTGAGCAGTTCAGCTTGCTGTGCAGCTATCAGAGGGAGAAGCAGAGAGTAAAGCAACACCTGTAATGCTGTAGAGAGCTTCAGAGGTGCAGCACAACTGTTCTACAGCTCAGCTACCCTTTGAGGAGCCAGGCTTTGACCAGGCTTTGACCAGCACTGCAAGGCACGAGGGTGAGTTTCCCTTTAGCACAACCTAACCTTACAGAAACTGCCAGCAAAGGCTACAAAGAGGCCAAAAGTTTTAAGAAGCAACCGAAAAGGTTTGAGGTCTCTCCCCATTTGGGCCAGCTGGAAAGCAGAGTGAAGAGACGACACAAGAAATCAGAATAAAATTCAAGCCAGCTGCCATCCAGCCACGCACACCCATGTATAACCCATGGAGACTGCAGCCCGCAGTGTGCCGGCAGCACACCTTGCACAGGAGCATCAGTTTCTTCAGAGCACTGATTCTTCCTTCCTGCCTCCCTTGGAGAAACGAGCACCGCAGAGCGAAAAGCAATTGTGAAATGAGAGTGGAGTCAGAAGGAGGAGAAATGAAGCGCTTCCTGGGCCAGGATTATTTGCAGAGGATGCAAACACACACAGGAGAGCAACAACCAAAAACCAAACGCCTCTGAGTACGTAACCAACCAGTCAGGTTTCCACAAGAGACAAGAAGGAAGAAGCCAATAAAACCTTTAAAAAATAGTAATAATAATTAAAAGAAACCTTGGCTCAATAAAAAAGTAAAACCAAGAACTGATAGGAGAACCATCCCTGCATGGTTGATAAGCAAACCAGTGGGAAGAACAAGGAAGAAGTCTTCCAATTAATTACTTTTCTTGCTTTAAATGTGGCCATTAAAGCCCGACGCAGAAAGATGGAGGGAACACACAGCTCTGCTCTTCTGGCAGCTTTTCCCATTCTTGAACAATTCCTCCTTCAGATGCACAGCCACAAAGGTTCAAAGGTCCCCAAAGCCTTTGTTCTCCATTCCAGCAGAGTTACAAACAAACTTTTGTTCCTGTTTCTTCAATGAAATGGGCTGCAGCAGTCAGCAGGGACCTCGCCTTCCACACGAAGCTGCCTTATGCATCATTCAGCTGAAGGACCATGGAATCTCATCTGCGCTTCGGGAATAAATTATCAGAACTTCCTGTGAAACGCAGCTACTGATTCAGTCAGCTGTTGGATCAACCTCCAGCAAACACATCACATATGGACACAAGTGAGGAAGAATCAATGCACTCTGCTGCACAGATTGGGTCAAAAGATGGTTAGGTTTAATTTAAACTCATTCATGAGTTCACACGAGTGAACAGGTTTTACATTTCAGTGCAAAGTGAGCTCTAACACAGAGTTCTAACACTCTTCGTATATGCATTGAAAACAGTAACACACAAATGCTGCAACTCTTCTAACACAGCCAGGGTGTGAGGGAGGAGATGACAACCATAGGGACAAGTTACTGGAAGCAGCTCCTTAAATATACATTAATGGTTCCTGTTGAACTGGGGGTTCACTCTCTCAAGATGCTTCCTGTACAACACTCATCACAAAAGATATTCCCCTCCTCCCCCCCTTTTTTAACACATCATGTCTTCAGGCTACAGCACATAAGCTGGCTATTATGAAGTCTAATGAAGACATTCATGAATCATAACAGGGAGGAAAAGGGTAAATCCCAACAAATACCCAAAGGCTCTTGTAACAAAGTTATGCTCAAAGAAGGGCTCTCTAGCTGCATGCTTCCATATGAGTTGGACTTGATGATCCTTAAGGGCCCCTTCCAAGTTGGGATATTCCATGGTTTCTCCAGCTGCAAGGACTTCAAGCCAGGCCCCTTAGTTCTCCAAATCCTGCTGTCACTTCTGTTCTCACATTAGCACCAAAAGATACCAGGCTGCTTTCAAAACACAAAGGACTGTTCCTCTCATTTCCCCCCAGAGCACTCGCATGCACCTTGAACACTGCATACAGAGAATGCACACCTATCCACTGCCAGCAAGCACTGTTACCAGAGTAAAAACAAGACTTCATCATTTTAATAGACACTTATCTGCTGCTAAGCAGAACTCAGATAATGAGATACACAGAACATTAAACACGGTTTTCTTGAGGAAATAGGAATTTTCAAGTGAGTTATAAGAAACCAGCACCTTCCTGACAGTTATTTTGAGCAAAACTGATTATCTCAATCTGCCAGTAAGTGATGCCAAAGCTTTTAGAACACCACCTTCCGTCCCTGCATCTCAAAAGCAAGTCGCCAGCAGTAATTACATCACTGCCACCTTCTCTGCTCTGCACTGTGGGACCATGGCTGTGGGAACAGCACCACATCTGTGCTGCTGAATTACCCAACGACACGAGTTTGATTCACACTAAGGGATGTCCCATGAGCACGCTTTGTCTGGAAGAAGTGTTACAGCCTGCTTTATGCTTGCTGTAAGGCATAAGAGCTGGTAAAAGACCAAACCAAGAATAACACAGCACTGACAGTATGCAGATCTGGTATAAAGCCTGCTTAAAAGTAAACAGAAGCACACAAGATAAATCTGAACCATCACAGTGAGTTTATCCGCACACTGTGCTTCATTCTGTGACCCTCATGTTGAAGACCCACAGTCAGGAAATCCAGGGCTGCATCTCAGGCTGCAGCTGACCAAGTGACTCCATCCAACAAAAAACCTCAGGGATGTTTAAGCACTTCATTTTATCCTGAAATCCCCAAGAAGGCAGACTCAAACTACTTATCATCCTGGTTTAATGACTTAAACCCAGTTTTTCTCCGATTCTTAAAAGGGTTATTAACGCATACTCTAAACCAGTGCTTTTCCATCCCTAAGGATGAGAGGCTGAGCTCTGGAAAGGCAAAAGATGGGGCACTCTGGGAGGAGATGGAGGGGAAGCGCTGCTGCTTTCAGAGAGGGCTCAGTGAAACCAAAGCAGCAGCGGATGGACACGAAGGGGAGGTGGCAGAGAGCTCCATCCAAAGGCACCACGAAGCTTCGCTGAGGACTGAGCCACTGAATTGAACTTCTTACCACACTACAGCACGGACTCAGGATGGGCCTCCCACTTAAATCAATTCTTTTTTTCTCTTTTCTCCCCCATCATTCTTCCTCAGAGAGAGCAATTAAGTTGACAAGAGGATGAATGAATCATTGGTCGGTAATTTACGCTGAACTCTCCCTTCAGCTGGAGACTTCAAGCTACAGCAACAGGATTCCCTCCGAATGCTGCAATTTGGCTACAAAAACAAAAGAAACCGAGCAAGGGCTCCTAAAACAACGACTTCAAAAGAGGAGATCTGGAGGACCTTTTCCCTAAGCTACGGGCTAAAAGAGGGGTAGCAGAGCCATACTGTTGTAACATCCACAGATGAGACTATAAAACCCAGATTTACACATCAGTAAACAGCAAGGGAACATCCAGTGAATGCCAGCAGCTCAGTGTCATAATCATCACTTGAAAAACAATAAATCTACTCAATAATTAGAATGATGGTAGCTAAGATTGTGCTTCATCAGAAAACAAAACATAAGGAAGCGCATGCATGGAATATTTACCAAACTGATTACAGCAAACCTGGTAGCATTGGTTTATCAGCTTAAATAATCAACGCCTAATTAAGTGTGCATTTAACAACTAGGTAATAAAGTTTCTTTGCAGGGAAAATCAGATTGCAGAAGTCAACATCAGCTTAGACACGATTAACTTCCTGTCCACTGCTGGGAAAGCAAATCCAATTTACTAAATACTTCAAAGGGCAGTTTTTAATTAATTTAGTCACTTCCAAATAACGTGACACTGCACACAGATACAGCAAGCTGGTCTCATCGAGTATATATCCAGAGTCCAGGAACAGAAAGCATCAAATAACTGAAATACACCAAGGCTCTGCAACGTGCTTAGGAGCAGCCCACAGTGTGTGCGTATGGCAGAGGTCAGCAGGAGCCTTCCCAGGAGGAGAACCAAGTTCAGACACAGCTGTATCATCTGCCACACCTGGAGCACTTCTCTCAGGCTTTTCCATTACTTAGAAATTGTTGTAGAGACTCTAGGACTTAAATGCACACCCTGAGTAAGGCTGATTTTGCCCGTTTCCAAGTGGAAACGTTGGAGGGTCGCATCACCTCCACATCTGGAGTGTTTTACAAGGGCAGAACGGAGGCAATGCAGAAAACTGGCAGAGAAGTACAGCAGAAGTACAGCAGTAAAAGCAGAAGCAGGATTCACATCACATCATCCCATCGACAGACTGACAGCTTCTCTGCCTTCCTACCCTTTTCACCCAACACAATAAATTGAAGTTCCCTCAAGTTTCCCAGCCTCAGCGGTTCGATGACAGTAATTCGTTCCCAGCTATGTGTTAAAAACCAACAAACCCACAAAGCTAACACTGAAAAAGAAACAGTTTCAACCAGACAAGCTCGAAATGAGTCGCTGACCTGCAGCTGGACCTCCTCACCTTATGCCATCCTCCGAGCGCCGGTTGGCTGGGAGACCTCATTTCCACAACAATAGCTGGCTGGTAATAAGTTGCTTCTCCTTAATGCCCACGGCACGCACATCCCCCGTGCCTTTGGCTCAGGGCTCACAGCCAGACAGCTCCAAGATTAGCATCACAATGGCAATGGCTATGAAAATTAACATCCTCGCACCGGCCGGACCCGAGGACCCGCTTCACCACCAGGTACTAAATTGACTTTTTTTTCCCCCCTCTAGGAAAAAAAATAGCTGCTGATGTTCCAAGTTGAGAAACGCCGTAGTTTGTTCCTTTCACGTTACGGCATTACAGACCGCAATCCCAGCAGCGAAACGGAACAGCTTTCAAGGCAGGCACTGAAGGCACCACGCGTTCTCTCCTTACAGCTCCAAGTCGTGCACGGGAGGAGAACGAGCCCAGCTCAGCACACAGAATCCCTCCATCAGCTCGCTGTGATACCAGGCTGAGGTGCAGCGCAAAGCCGTGCCCACGAGCACCGATAGCAGCCACAGCACAGCCCAGGAGAGCAATCAGCCCAAGCGTCCAGATGCAAAACCTCCAGATTTCCCCACGTTTCTTTTTGTATCTCCCCCTGCCCTCACCCCGGGATCACACAAAATGGCATGGAGCCAACGGCTGTGACACAATAGCATCATTGATGAGACCGCGCTAAGAGGAAATGCAAAGGAAAATAATTCAGAGGCCAACATCTTCCTCTGATTTGTGGAGAGAAGGAAGCAAAGGCTGCCCAGGGAGGCTGTGGGTGCCCCGTCCATCCCTGGAGGTGTTCAAGGCCAGGTTGGATGGGGCCCTGGGCAGCCTGGGCTGCTGTGAGATGTGGAGGTTGGTGGCCCTGCGTGCAGCAGGGGGTTACAGATTCGTGATCCTTGAGGTTCCTTCCAACCCAGGCCATTCTGTGATTCTGTCAAAGGTCAAGGGAACCCACAGCAATCTTTGTCATTTATACAAACACCTCTAGCCATAATAAAATAAGAAAAACACTCCTATTTTTGGAAATAGGTGTACTGAGATCCTGTTTGTTTGGAAACAGGGGAAGTTGACTGCAGTCCTCCCCACAATACAGGCTGACACTGCATGCAAAACAATGCATTTAAATGGCAAAGTAGCCTTTCTTTTTCAGAAGGAAAACTCAATGACATCACTGTACTTCCCCCACTTGCATTGCAGGAAAGCAGAAGGTTCAGAACTGGGATATAGATACCTCACAGTGCATCAGAAAGATACACAACAACACTGCAATGTTCAGCTTCAAACACACAACTCCAGAAAATCCATCCCCTCAGTGGCAGTTTTGCTGACCTGCCTCAAATACCCTTGCTTCTCCAAAAACTTGATAAATACACTTAAATAAACAAATCCCACATCAAGGTTACAAGCTGAACTATTTAACAGCCATCTGCCTCTGGCAATGAACTAATATTTCTGTACATCATTAATTTCATATTAATACTTTCAGCTCCATTGCATCCCCAAATAGCAGGGGTTACAGAGAGCACACTGTCAGAGCCTCTCCATTTTCCTTCTTCCATTTCATTATCTCAATCACTATATGTCCTCAAAGCAATAAAATGATTCCTCCGGATGGCTCCAGTGCATTTAAACTTCATAAAACCATCAGACATAGAAGGGTGCACGCTCTGGTACTCCATAAAACCTTTGGTAAGCCTCATGAAAACAAATCATTCCAATCACAAGAACCATTTGCTTGCTCTTTCTCATAAAGAATATATAATAATTTACTTGCCAGTCAAAATAAATTGTTCAGTCAAGCCTAACCTAATTTTGCTAAACTACAACGAGGAGACATCTGTGCAGCAGGAATAAAATTGCATGACACAAAACAAGTCCGTGTAGAGCATTCATCCCTATTCTGTGGAAAAGGTATCTGTTCCCTGCTCTGAACTCCCACACTTGGCAGATTTACTCTTACCAGGGTCTCCAAAGCCCCACCATCCCGCTCCATGCTGGAAGGAGTGCCATTTTGGGATCTCCCCATTCTTATCTCTCTTTCTTGAAATGAAGTAGCACATTCTAAGGTTCCACCTCGTTGTCTTTTCACATATTCCAATGAATTGCATTCCTCCCAACGACAGCATTGGCCAACACCATACGTTGGGATGGAGCGCAGGCCACCCAAGTCTCTGTCCAAAGTGCTGTTTTCTGCACTATCTCACGTGGAAAGTACAGAAGCGCAACAAAAGATGATTTGATCCCATCACCCTCTTATAATTAGAAGGCCATCAATCCGGTGTGGAGCAGGAGATTGAGATATGAGATAGATTCTCTGCAGAGAAAGAGATGGGATGGCAGGGACACACGAGCACAGGCAGTGCTCCATCCCTACAGACAGCTGTGGTCAGAGATGGGGCTCTGAGCAGCAGATGGGGCTGTGGGCATCTCTGTGCATTGCAGGGACTGGGACCAGACAGCCTTTGTGTCCCTTCCGACACAAACCGCTCTACGAAGCCAGCGATCTAACTACGAACACGTTCCCAAGCTTCAAGGCATACCTGAAGCCACAATTCACCCACAGCACTACGGATCCCCCCTTTGAAGACCCAACACCTCCATCCCCACGCACGGAGCGCTGAACCAACCGGGGAGGCCAACCCAGCCCGGCGCACCCAACGCCCTTCCCGCAGCGCATTGCCTACGATCCGAAGGGCAGCTCCGGAACCAGGGGATGCGCGGGGATCCCCCCTCATCGTGGAAACGGGTTTTAAACGGCTCTCCGTCCGTGCCCGCCGCACAAAGGGCGCTGAGCACAGCGGAGGATCCGGCACGAGGCGGCCGGCAGCGGCGCAGCTCTGCGCACCGAGGAGCGCCGAAAAGCACAGCCGTGCGCCGCGCTCCTCCGAACCGCCTCCTCCGCGCCGCGATTTCCCGACGGAAAATAAAAAGAAATGCGCAAATAAATACATAAATAAATCACTGTAATTTAAATATATGTGTATATATATATATATAAACCGACAAAAATCTCAGGAACCCACGGGCAGGAGATGGAGCCTCGCGGCGCTGTTCCTTCGCTCCCCGCGCGGAGCAAAGGCGCTGACAAAGCCCCGCACGCCCCCACTCCTCCCCGCAGCGATCCGTTCCGTTCCGTTCCTCCCCGCTCTCACCTCGCCCCGCCGCAGCGGAGGCCCTCCGCGCCGCCTACCAACCGCGTGCCGCCGCCATGGTCGCCGTCCGGGCAGGTGAAAGGGCGACGGGCGCCGAGCCGCCGGGGGTCGCTCCGGGAGGGGGAACCGCATCCAACCGGCACACACCCCCCTCACACGCGCGTTCCCCGGCGCAGAAAAAGGCTCCGTGCCGAACCGGGGCCCATGCGCGCTGCTTCTGCCCTCCCGGCTCCGCCCCGCCGCCGGGGAAGGGCGGGCGCTGCGCGGCGGCGGAGGGTGGGAGGGGGCGGCTGGGTCGCGCGCGTTATGGCGGCCGACGGGTGGGAGCGCGCGGCGGAGGAGCGCGAGAACGCGCGGCGGGGAGGGGGCGTGCAGGGTGCAGGGAGGATGCGGGGTGCAGGGGGGATGCAGGGTGCAGGGAGGATGCGGGGTGCAGGGGGGATGCGGGGTGCAGGGGGGATGCGATGTTTGCAGGGAGGATGCAGGGTGAAGGGGGGATTCAGGGTGCAGGGGGGATGCAATGCATGCGGGAAGGGTGCAGGGGGGACGCAATGCTTGCAGGGAGGATGCAATGTGTGCAGGGGGCTGTAATGCATGGAGGAAGGGTGCAGGGGGTGTGCAATGATTGCAGGGGGGTGCAGGGTGCAGGGAGGATGCAGTGCATGCAGGGGGACTGCAGTGCATGCAGGAGGGGTGCAGAGTGTAGGGGGTATGCAGTGCATGCAGGGGGCTGCAATGCATGCAGGAAGGGTGCAGGGAGGATGCAATGCTTGCAGGAGGGGTGCAGGCCTGCAGTGCGTGCAGAGTGCAAGGGGAGCTGCAGGGTGTGCAGAATTCAGGAAGCTACATGGGGTTTACAGGGCATGCAGGGTGCAAGGGGAGCTGCAGCAGAGGGGCTGCAGTGTATTTAGAGTGCAAGGAGCCTGCAGCCAGTGGGAACAAGGGCTGCAGCAGAGGCGGTCTCGGTGCAGCAGGCTGACTGAATTGCATAGAAGCCTGGGAGAATCAGGGCTGCTGGTGAGGGTCCTGAGTTTTTGCATGGGCAGTGAGGTCAGGGTGAGTGCTTCATCTTGATCCTGAGCCTGATGCTTGAGGCCAGGCTGGGAGAGGGAGAGGTGGCACTCCCAAGGGGGTTGAGCAGGGCACTGAGGGCAGTGCGGTTGTTTGGGGCTGTCCCTGCAGTGGCAGCAGGAGGAATGGAGCCATCACACTTCTAGGCTGTGCTTTGGGAGCTGACGCCAACTGCTCATAGTGGCAGCATGTTTCATAGATGCTTTATTGTACCATCAGCGTTGTCAGAAGCACATGACTTGATTTTGCTGGCTGTACACGACGTGGAAAATCCTTCCTGATAATTATCCCTGCCATTTGGTGACCACAGAGGCTGAACATCTGATGGCTGCTGTGTATTTGTTCCTTCATTGCAAAGCAGTTGCTCTGCCTTCAGTGTGGGCCCCGAGGCACAGTGGGGAACAACCCTGAGCTGTGTTGGCATGATGCACCTGGGCTCACATGGGTTGCAATGCATGCTAACCTCCCGCTGACAGCACTGCTGGCACTGCAAAGGCAACATGAAATGATGACTGAAAGCCATAAGGGGGGCCCTGGGCAGCCTGAGTTGGTGGGGGGCTGCCAGCCCACAGCAGGGGTAGATATTCTGTAAGGTCTCTTCCAGCCTAACCAGTCTATGGTTCTATGATTCTGTAATAAGCATGCAGAAGTTCTGAGTTGTGAGCTTTAATTTCAGAGAACAATGGCTCTGAGACATGGGAACTGCTTCATGGCAGCGTGTGCTGCAGCAGATGCCAACAGGCAGAACTGTGGTTGAGGACATGGGTGGGTTTGGGTTTCCTCTCGAAGGAGACAGCGAATGGCAGAGGTATCGGGCAGCATCCCCTGGTGTGGGGAGAGGAGCTGTGTGGGCTAATAAAAGAGAATGCAGAAAGTGTATAAATTAAGATGATGACAAGGCAAAGGCATATGATTTATTGTGCTGCTGTGTGTTACTGACTACAATTCTGATCCTGTCAGACCTGACAAGTTAATTAGGATGAGCCAGGACTGTACCCACATGGCACAGCTGATAAAACCTTGGGGCTCTGGAAGCAGCTCAGTTCACTCCATATAAAGGAGGCTGTGATCTGAGTAACGTGCAGGGCGATCCCTATCCATGCAGGGCTGATGTGAGTGGCTCAGAGATGCCCAGAGCATCCCGAGGTGACAGAGCCTTCCCCTCTTCTGGAGATGCCATCATCTCTTTTGTGGTTTCAGCTCTCCCTTGTTTTGACTGGCTGTCGCCGCGTGATGTTGGTAGGGCTCCTTTGTTGCTCTTCCCATGCAGAGCATTTTTCATTATGTCTGTCTAACTAAAACCAAATGGTGGGCTGCACATGGGAATGCAGCTTGAGAAAACTGCAGATCAGAGAAAGGTCCTGGCTCCGTGCTGAGGATCCCTGCTGCACTGCCCCAAACTGCCTCCCCCCAGAAGCTCCTGGTGGGCGGTTTGCAGCTCACTGCTGCCTTTTTTTTTTTTTTGTCTGAACATCCTTGCTTTTAAAGAATTATAACAAAGGGAGAATGCTTTCCCATCCCAAACTTTCTCTCTGCTTCTTGTTCTCTCTATCCTTCCTCGTGCTCATTTTGTGGAAACATGTCGAGGTTCTTCGCAATGCCAGGAAGCTCTCCAGCTGCAATGGGCAGTGAAACACAGAGCCTGTGTGAGCAGTTCATCCCAACAGGAAAGGACTGATGGGAGCTGCTCCAGCCCGTGCCATGCAGAAATTGCTGCTGGGAGCCCAGAGGGTCCGTCTGCCCTTCTGTTGGTCTGAAGGTCATCCACTCAGTCTCCTCATCCAGCAGTGAGCCATTGCTTCCAGGGGCAGCACCAAGCTGTACTCAAAGGGTGCTGGGCAGGAGTGCAGCCTTTTAGTTTCAGCTGATAAAAAAAAACATGACGTGGTATCAAAAGTGATGGAATTCAGTATCACAAGTGTGATTGTTTTTTTTTTCCCTCCCTAGCAAGGATTTCACTGAGCCACAGCATTTGTCACTTAGTCACATGTTTTTCCATTGAAGAAAAGCTCAGGGAAAGGGAAGAATGGGATTTTTCCTGACTTAGAAATTCCAGTGCTTGTGGGTCTGTTTATCTGCAGTGTCGGTGGGAAGCTGCCCCAGCTCTGCCCAGAGAAGCTGCAAAGCAGTGCTGTTGTGTTGCCTCAAAGCTTCACTTTGCTCCCCACAAGCAGCCTGGCCATGCTTTGAGAAGATGCTCACATGTGATAACACTGTCTCTTTCCTTCTGCGCCTTCACATCCTCGGCTTTTAAATATTTTTCTTGGAATCAAACGTTTTCCCACTCCATTAGAATGATTACTATGCTGTCACCTCTGCGGAGACCCGTGCATATGGCTAAAGAAAGCAGTAAGAAATATTAGGAGTGTAACTGACTGCACAGATTTTTAAGGCCCTGAGCCTCCTAGGGTTTACAAGATATTCTTAATGTGTGTGAGGAGGCCCTGGGACTGTGCAATAAAGGTCAAGTAGGTACAAACTCAAACAGAGCAGAATATAACTTTCTGTTGCAGTCTGTCCCTTTGGTGGTCAAATCTGCACAGATGAGCGCACAGCCTGCAGAACGGGATCCTCCCACTTGTCGGGCTTGCTTCTCCTTGCACGGAAATGTGATGCTGTGCTTAGGGTAGGGTAACATTGTTCCTTTGCTTGCTCTTTCATCCCCCATTCATAGTCTCCAAAGCCTTCCCTGTGTTTTGCTGCCGTGGAACTGCTGTGACAGCAGCTGGCTGCCCGGGTCCAGCACAGGAATGCTTCTCCAAGAGAGCAAACTTAGGGCAAACACTGCAGCTGGTGCAGCCTGCTGAGGGGGAGGTGGGGCTGCATTGCAGCCGTTGGCCTGTTTGCACAATTCCTTTCTTTAGGCCACTCGTTCCCCACTTCCTTGAGGCTTGCAGACTTGCCATTGTTTTGGATACAGGTCTCGCAGCTGTTAGATGGGCGTTGTGGAAGGAACTGAGAAGGATACAGACTTAAAACATTGTAGCACAGGGTCAAGTGCATGAAGGCAAGGGAACACCGCTCAGGGAAAGCTGGCAGAGCCCTGGAACCCAGCACTGCCACACGTTTGGGACCAACCTGGGGCAGCCGTGGTGGAGCTGGGCGCTGCATTAGCTCAGCAGTTTCTCAGCTGGGAAAGAGGATCTGATGCACTGTGTGATGGGCACCAGACGTGCAGGACAGACCAGATCCCGGCTTGTTTTCTAAGCTGCTCACTTAACGCTTCTCCCCGTCTTATTCAGTGCAAATTAGGTTGTGCAATACTCGTGTATTTATGACTAACTGTACGTGGCCAGAGCTGCCAGTTTCTATCCGCGTCTCTCCGTTGCCCGCAGTGTGAGCACAGCAGGTTGCAGTAGGCCAGAGGTCTCACCACACAAGCTGGATGGGGATCCTGCAAGAAACGCAGCCCTGAGTTCTGTCCTTCCAGTCACACCTGCTGAACTGCATCCTGCAAGGAGCGAGTGGGATGGGGAATGGAGGGATGGAGGGCTGCGAGCACAGGCACTGGAAATGCCCTCTGGTCCCCACTTGTAGCACTGGGCTCCTGTCTGGGGCAGCACCTCAGGCCGAGGGAAACTTGCTGAGATTTTTTCCCCAGCGTGCACTTTTGCAGCAGCATAACAGAAGAAACTTGTGTTCTGGGGATGCTCCCATAAAAAGCATAAGAGCAGCAGGGGCTGCATGTGGAATACAGGCTGTGCAGTCAGGAGGGCACGGGAACACGCAGGCAGTGAGACCTCCACGTTTCAGTGCATGCCGTGTTAAACCTCCATTTATTACTTTCCTAAACTGAAGTACTTCAGCATGCTCCATCTTCTCTTTGGCCATGAGCTCTCTGACAGCTCACAGTGTCTGCTTGCAGCAAATGCTCCCACTGTCAGCTCTGCTGCCCATGTAGGCTCCCACCTGCGGTTGTGTTTCCATACCTCAGTCCCAAAGCTGGGGCAGCCCCAGCTGGTGCTGACTTCTGACAGAGGGAAATTCAGTTGCTGCTGTAAGTTCCTGCTGCTCAGTGCTGCACAGGAATTAGTGCTACAGGTTTATTTGGAGGATAAAAGCATCTATAAATATGTATAAATTTCTGCAGTTATTATTAGAACAGGTATTTAAATCTTCTGGTGGTTGGGTGTCCCAGATACAAAGTGATGGGAGCAGGAGAAACCTCCTCTTGCAAATGAGATATTTGGTAATGTTTCATCATAGGTGTTGCTGCTGTAAATGTATTTTCTAGGGCTGGGCATGCAGTTACACTCTGCCAGTCACAGTCAACCATTTATCTGATCTTCTGCAGAAGTTCTTAATGTGTTACTTCACAAGTGTAAATCTACATGGCAAGCTGGCTGTGCTGTGGGCATTTCATAAAAGAAAGAGCCCTGGGAGGGTTTTTCTATTTTAAGGCACATCCTTTAGTCAAGATTACCAATAGTTTAACTAAGATAGTACTCAACCAGGAGTTGAACACTAGATTAGTGCTCATCCATGGGCCTGAGCACCATGGGCACCAGGGCTGTGGTGCTGGCATCTCCTGGGAGCAGAAGGTGTTTGTTGCTGATGCACATTGGAATTTTGGCTGTTGGCATCAGCTGCCCTCAGAAGATTGGGATAGGAGAGGGAGAAGTCCTCAATGGAGGAAAAAAGCCAGATTAAATCATGTGTCAGTTGGTAGAACTGACAAAAAGGAAGTGATGAGAACTGTGAGTGAGAGATGTGTCACATTCCACCCAGAGCAGGCGTGGTGTTCCCTTCTGGCTCTTTGTTTCTTTGGGGCACAGCAGTCACAGGGGTGAGTAAACCTCTGCCTGCATAAGAAATGTCCCTCCTAAGGACGGCCCCAGCTGTGTTCTACGCATGCCAGGTCAGATGGTGCAGGTCTGTTTTCCCTGCTCTGTCTGGGGGTGGGTGGGAAGTGCATCTCCCTGCATCTGGAGATGGGGGAGAAATGCATCCTTGTCAGCTGCGGCCCTTCTGGAGCTCAGTTGTGCTATGGAAGCGCTCAGGCTGTCCTTGGAGCAGAGCCATGTGCTATCAGTCCCCTGAAAATCCAAGTTGATTTAATATGTAGGTCAGAAAGCACATCCCGATTTATTTAACAGATGAGAGTTTTGTTGCCTGATTTTGTATCACTGGAGTTGCTGGCCCTTTTTGAGGTAATACAATGATAGCTTGAAGGTAATGTAATAGCTTTGTTCTCAGCACAGGGACTAAGGAGGGCGGCCAGGTATCACTGCCCCACGGGCAGGTGCAGCTCTCATTTCCAGTGGCATTAATAAATAAAGCACTTGCTGGGGAATTGGGTTATGTCTGAGCATTGCTGTGCTGGGAGAAGAATAACGAACAAGGAGCAGAGCTTCAGAGCAGAACCCACCTGTTGTGTCTGAGTGGGCTGAGCACAGACAGCACATGCATCTCTGCTGTGATTCCAAACCAGAAATGAAGGCAGAAGTGCTATGGGGTGTTCCCCTCCCTGCACTGTAGCCCTATACTTTCCTGACCTTGCAGCTGAGGGCTGGGGGCTGTGCTGCACCCACCCTGGGCTGCCTCGCAGCACTGAGCACTTTTGCCTCTGAAATTAAAAAGATGTCTGGATCTGACTGAATCATACTTCATGCTCTCAGCGGGCAGCAGATTTAGGAGCTAGATCTGAAGCGAGCATTTATTAGATTGTGTGTCTTCTGGGGATAGCTAATTTTTTTTTCTTTCTTTTTTTTTTTTATCATCAGATTCTACGACTTAGCATCGTAATTAGCTGTTAGACACAGAGGCTCCAGTCAAGAGCTGCTTTTCTCTTTTTTCTTTTTTTCTTTCCTTTTTTTTTTTTTTTTTTTTTTAAGCCTGCTTGTTCCAAGAGCTTTTCTGTTCTCATTTGTATGAGAGTTTTGCACAATTCAGTGCCACATAGCCAATGGAAACGAGACCTGCAGTTAATCCTCCAAATGCACACTGTGAGGAGGAGCTGCTCCATCCCTATGGGATGTCTGGTAGGACTGCAGGCACTGCTCGTTGGGTGGGGATCTGCGTGGTGTTGATGCCAGGGATGGCACCCAGCATTTGTGAGCGTGAGGAGCAGCAGGAGCTGATTCCCTGCCCTTCCAGCAGGCAGAAAGTCAGCAAGGCTTCCTGCAGGCAGCGAGGGGTGGGGAGGGAAGCTGTGAAGGAGAGCAGCATGAGAGCAGTGCCCTGAGCTGCAGGATGCATTCAGCCCTTGCTTTGCCATAGACAAACACTGGTCACACATCCTCACTGTGCTTTGCCTTGGCGTCCATAGAATAACCCCAATATTTTGTGATGAAGGGAGACCTTTCTGGATGCTGCAATATTGGGGTATCTTGTTCCTTTGTCATAGAAGTGGTAAAAATCACACAAAGCACAGAGTGAGCCTTGATGCCCTTTCAGATGGAGCTCTTCTCTCCTGTGATGCTGCTTGGTTTATTGCACAGGAAGGAGCATTGCTGCCTGGCTCTCCCACAGCCTTGTGCCTCCATCCATCACAGAGACCATTTATCTCACTGCCTTGTGTTCTTGGATCAGATACAACACCCTTTGGTTCCTGTTGTCCTTTTGTCTCTGCTTGTTTGGCTCTTAACACGTCGTTCCCCGAGCAGGGGCCCAGCTTCCCATCTCTCCCATGTGGCATGCAATCAGGGATATTGGGTCTGAAGCAATTAGTTAACGAGCACTGGCACGCTCTAGGAGAACTGGGGCTGTTGATGAGTGTTTCAAGCCTTGTCAGGACCTCTGTACTGCTTTGCTCTCAGCTCTCCTCCTGTCTTTTCCAACCACATCAGCTCACATTATCACACAAACCCAAATCCCCGGGCTGTGCTCCAGCTTCAGGTGGGGTTCTGGATGGATGATGGATAAACAGGCAGAAGTGATGCACCCTTACTCACCCAATCACCCACTGCTTATTTTTCTTCTGTCCCCAAATCAAAGATGATTTTTAAAATCTCCAAATTATTACTGTTATTCCGTGGGAGTGATTAAAAATTGGACTCTATGACTGGTAGTTGGAGGTCTCTGTCTGGCAGTTGGAGTCCCCTGGCACAAAGCTTTAAGAAATCCCATGCAGATGAGCAGTGATTTTGGGATGCTGCTGGCAGGGAGGTGGGAGTCAGACTTGAGGGTCTCAATGTTTTTGGAGTAAATTTTCAATGATTACTTCTCAATGGAAAAGGGGAGGAGAAACACAGTTACTGAGAACAGAGACAGAAAAAGAGCAGCAGGACAGAGGGAGCGTGGATGTAGGTCAGATGCACTGCAGACTGAAAATAAATAAATAAATAAAAACCATTATTATGATTAGGGGAGATTAAGGAAGGCAGGGGCAAACAGCATCAAAGGAATCCAGTTTATCAAGCCATTTAAACAGGAACGTTCCTTGCAAAGCAAGTTTTCCATCTTGCACTTTGGAGCAAAATGAGTGTCCTGTGTCACTCATCTACAGCAATCAGTGAATCCTTAAAGAAACTGATTTAGCTGTGGTGAGGAGTTAATGCTGCAGGAACTGTTGCCTGCCCTTTATGGATGGAGTTCTTTCTCTTAAACGTTTCGCTTTTAAAGCTGTGGTTGTGCACTCGGGTCCCTGGTGAGGAGAGCACCCAGAGCACTGCTAGCACGTGCTGACAGCAGTGCTGAGTGGTTCCTGCACTGCTTCAGGTGCTTTGCATAAAATGCAGATTCTCATCATAAGGACAGTTTATGAGTGAATTTATCTAACGTGAGGACATAAAGAACCTTTGCGGTGACAAGCAAAGTCATTTCCCATCTCTCCAGAGCAGCCAGAAGTCTGGGAGCTCTGACCAGCCTTCCCTGCATCACTCTGTCTCCCTTCCTCCTCTTGTTCCTTCCAGCTCTAGCTGTGATGCTCACATGCTGTAGCCAGCAAGGTGTTTTGTTTTGGTGGGTTTTGCTTGTTCTGTTTGCATCTGGGCAGAAATGGATGCTGAAACCTCAGGCTTAGCTCTGCAAGAAGAAAACATTCTTCTCCCCCAGCGTGTTCTTGTTGATGTCTCCAGCAGTGGACCTTCTGACTGCCCATCAGTCTCCTATTCCTGTCTGGGAGGAATTGGTGTATGAAACACGCTGAAGCCATAAAGCAGCAGCTGCCCATACAGCTGAAGGTGCAGCTGGTGGATTCTCACCCTTCTAAACTACAAGTCGCCCTTCCTTTCAGTTCCCTCTGTGATCTATGGCCCCGATACAAGTTAACACTTACGCTGCCAGCTGCCTGTCCCGTTGTAGCTCTGGCAGTGCAGCCTTTCAGGTCCCAGCACTGCCCAAACTGACTCTGCAGGGCAGAGCTGTGATGGGAACACCCTGGCTCTCTGTTTAGGCAATAGGGTGATTGCGTGGGGAGAGCCTTCCCCCCCAGTCTTCCCTTGAGTCACTTCCAGAAGTTGGTTTAAATGTTGAAACAAGATACTTATCCTTCTGTTTGGATGAAACTCCAGACCATTATGTTTTTATGCAGGTTGAATGAGGCCTCACTACCACAGCTTCAGCTCATTTACGTTGGTGTAGAGTTTCTGGGTCAATAAAGCTGCGCTAAATTATACCTGGTGAGATGTAGCCTCCTACTGCTAGGTGTTTTTTGCCTGAAAATACAAGGTGACTCAATGCCAGTGGTCTCCCGTTGCTGTGGTCGGGTGCCCTGTGACAGCCTTGGTGAGATGTTGCAAGGTTTGGTGTTTCAAAGTATCCTTGCACCACTGGGTATCCATCCGCACTGCTGGCATGTGGGTTTGGAAAGAGGGACAACCACAAACCAGCGCACTTAAAAACACTTTAACTGTGTATCGGAAAGCGATAAGGAGAAATCTGGCCTTAGCATAATTGGCTGAATAGCTGGACTCTCTTCCAAAGTTCATTTCTGCCCCCTCTGACTTCCAGCACAGGTCTTCAAACTGAAACCGGTGTGCCCAACATTTCCCATCTACCAAAAGAAAAACCCCAACCCACTGACAGTGCTTTAAGACTCGGTATTTGTGGAGAACACTGCAGTGCTTTGAGAGCTGCTGAATTAATGGCAAGGCTTGCCATTATGGTTGTTGTTCCACCTTTAAGCTGTCAGATCGTATAAATCTCAGTAGATGCCTTAAAGCACTGCGTGCAGATGAAAGCTCTCCAAAGGAACAAATTCCCCTTTCCTTCATCTTGGAATAACATGTCATAATTGCATGGGAAGATAGGAGAGCTATTACTGAAAAGGAGGCAGAAAGGAGTAGGAAAGCATCTAATGCAGCACAGGAAAAAGAAGAGGTAGGAGACAGCCATACATCCAAAATGATAACGTAACACAAAGTGTATTACCTTGTGTTGCCAGAAATGTTGTAACGTTGGTGATGCAGCTGTTAGCACCCTTTGCTTTCCCAAACTCCTGGCTAGAGCCTGGCACAGAGCTTCTCACGAGCTTTCCAAGGCTGTGTGCTGCACTGCACTGCAAATGGCTGTGACGCATCTGCAGTGTTTTGATGGAATTACTGGAACCAAAATCACCAGTGCTGCAATTATCCCTCATGTAGATGTCTTAATTACAGCGCTGAGATGTTATGGGGTTAATTAATTGTTGCTTATTAAGTGCTTTGAGACTATTGAATGAAAGATGCCACGTATATGAAAAGGGTGATCAGGACTTATTGCCAGCAACGCTTCCAGTTATTTGTAGGCTAAAAAACATTTAATTGTGAAATATTACATTTCCAGTCTAGTGGCAGATTTCAGGTCGCAAGATCAAATCCCGTGTCTACACTTTGTGTGTGCATGCTCTGAACTTGTGGGAGCACTCCCATCAGTTTCTATTGGAACAGAAGAGGTTGAGTGGGAGGAGGTTCCTCAGCTTTCGGTACAACCAGTAGGAAATGGCAGAACTCCCAGGAATATTGGGATACTGGCTCTAATTTCATGATATTTAAGCAATGGTCATTGAGCAGCATTCCCCTGTACCTGTGCAGCTATTGCAGTTGCATTACCTTTGGAGCTGCCTTCTCCTTTTTAGGCTCCTTCCTAAGTATTTTCTGTAATGGCAGCAGCTGTAGCCTTGCCTGTGGGCATGGCCAACGTGTCTGTGCTGAAACTCAGGCTGCATAAGCTCTGGTATTTATCCTGGCATGCAGTGCTATGTCTAAAAAGACAATTCATCAGTTCTCAGTACTTAATAACTCAGCTTGTCAAAATATGAGCTGTTCAATTACTGGAATTTCTTTCCTCGTTTCAGAGATCTCTCTGTTTCCTGTGCTTCTCCTTGCTGTGTTTATTCTTTCTTTTATTAAGGAAGAAATACTTCTGCTGATGAGAAAAAAGCACAAAGTGCTTCAGAAATGTTGGGTCAGTTCCTATCTGTCCAGTTTTTGTCTCCATCCCATTTACTGTGGAGTTTGTGAAGTCTAGAAGTGGAAATGGTTCTTCAGTGGCGGTGATGGTGTCAATTAGTTTTGGTTTTGCATCACTGCTGTTGTGCTACACACTGTCCAGTTTGGGAACAAAGTCCCATGTGAAAGGTAATCCAAACGACGGCTAATCCAAATGATGGGTAATTGTGAAAAGCGTGGAAGGGTATCTGAGAGGTTCCTCCCAGTTCACTGGTATTATCCCCTGGGAAGTTTTCAGCAATTGTAATGGGCTGAAAGCTTTTCACAAGGAAAAATTTCACCACGAGGAAAAGACAGAACATCCAGGCTGACAGATGAGTGTGATCTGTGTTTTGTGTCATGTGGCTTTGCTTGCAGAGAATGAAGAACCACGGGTCGGGTGTTTGAAGGCACCGGTGGCTTCTGAAGGCGCAGGACTGGTTGTGTGCAGGTCACAAGCAGGATTCAGTAAGTCTGATCCCATATAAACCTCCTTGGGAAAGGCTGTTGCCATTCTCCTGTGAGCACAGGAGCCAGCACTGCCAGGCTGAGGTGTGCAGCTGAGAATCCAAGATGTTTCTGCAGAACAGCTGGTAACTGAAATACCCCACTGCTCCTCCAGCAAGTCAGGGAAAACCCCAACAAGGACGCAGTTCAAAGTTTATGTTACGGTATTGCAGCCTGGATCTGTAATAATATTTGCAAGGAAATAGGGAAACCTGGCTTCAAAAGCAGTACTGGGAAGGAAGGTAGGGCAGATCTCATTGCAGAGCTTGCATACCTTGAGCTGTTCAGTCGTATGAAACATTGCAAATGTTATGGCTTATAGCAAAGAACATTTGACACGGCTGATGGAGAAGTATGGCTGAGAGGAGAACATTTGTTTCAGTTACTGCTACAGCACAGAAAGGCAAAAAAGTCCTGTGCTGCAATTGTTTTGACTCAGAATAATTATCCTGCTTTGCACGCTCTTTCTTTCTCGGACTCTGTTCACCTGTCAGCCAAGGTGAGCTGCTGGGCAGAGCAGAGTGAGGATGGCTTGGTGCCCATCCTTGTAGCTGAAAGACCATTATATTAAATCTTTCTGGACTGTGTGTTTCAATTTCTATTGCTCTAGGGGATCTGGAATCTGAAGCAGGCAGCAGAGCAGTCCTCCTGCTCTCAGAGGTGCTGCTGGGTGGAAATGAACCATAGTGGCCAGATTCTGCGGTCCATTGAGCCCACACAATTAATTTTCCCACTGTGGCTGTGAGACACAGCAGCTCCCCTGGGTGAGGTGCTGCGTGGGTCACAGGAGACCCCAAAAGATTCATTTCCCAAAGGCTTGGCAGAAATGCAAGCTATTTTCCTACGGATGAGTTATCACACAGCGACTTACCAAAGGCAGTACGTAAAATCTGCAGTAGCTGGGTTGCTATCTTACCCATTAAACAGTTCTTCCTGCTCATATTCAGCTCCTGCCCATTGGATTGAAGGGGTGGTAAAAGCATCTGCAGTGTGATTAGCAGTCTGGGTGCAAAACAGCCATTCCACAAGGTACTGTGATGGTCTGTTGTATCGCTCCTGCCTCAGCTGCACGCACCCCCACCACCTCGTCTCTATTTTTGCTGCTTACTCAGCAGATTCTAAAGCAGATTTGAAGCAAGGATGAAAGCAAACAGCCCTAGAAGTGCTGACTTCTCAAAGCGCTGCACCTCATCACGCCAGCACCCAGGGGCAGCAGTGCACCCATCACCCTCCTCGGAGCAGACTTTCATCTCCATCTGAAGGCAGACACGTATAAAAGGGAAAGCAATTTACTAACAGCAATGCTAAAAATAAAATGCTTAGAAGAAAGAACACCTGATTCACCATAAGTGAGGTAACATACAGAACAAAGAGCAAAAAAGCAAAACCATGGTCTTTTTTTTTTTCCCCCCTTCTATGAATATATATTTTTAAAAGCTTTGATGGATCAGACTGAGATATTAAACCTCTCAGGGCTGGGAGGAATGGGATGTGCAGCCACTTCTTGTGTCTCCCATAGCTCAGAGGTGCTCTCTCTCATAGTTTTGTACCCTTGGGTGGAACAAAACCAGTCAGCCAGCTCCAGTGAGATGGGGAACATGCCTGAGAGCCTGAATCCAGAGCTGTGTTTTCCTGGAAGCCCTCTGGCATTCCCAGTGATAACACCGTGCTGCTCCTGCTCTTATTTGCTGTGAGCTCCTGCAGTCCCCTTTGTGCAAGATCTGTGCACTGGGATTCAGTGATGCTCCTTACTTACACAGGACTGGAGCTGTCATGTCTTAGGACAATAATACTGATTCTTGCAGTGGTGTTTCTTTAAACTGATTTAATGTTTTCAATGCAAAATCTTGTGGCTCATATGTGTAGCTAGGTCAGCATTCTTCCCTATTTCATATCTGGAAAAACTGAGATACAGGAAGGGCAGAGGACATGCTCAAGATCACGGAATGAGAGCTGAGTGTGTCGAGAACAAGAAGAAGATGGCCTGATTTGGGGCCAATTAATGCAATGTTAATTTCCCTGTATTTCCCGTAGTTTTTCTCCTGGTCTGAGACACTCAGCTGCTCTGCCTTTATTACCAGAGTGCTTATTTATCCCCTTTCCACAGGGAAGATGGATTTGTGGAAGACCCTGTGGACCTCTGGGGTTGCTATAGAGCACTTCTTAAAGAGTGAGGGCTGGTCTAGCTTATTCTCATTTCTTTCACTGTGACCTGTGAAAGCCCCTAAAGGGGAGAGAAGAGAGGATGTGATGCTGTGACACATGGCTTAGAGTGCTATAAACCAACCCTTGCTGTAGGGCTCTGGAAAAGGGAGGAGAGACTGCCAGAACTGGAGAGAGGGCTGTTGTGAGTGGGAAAAGAGGGGGCTGAAATGGAGGGAGAGACAGAGACGGGAAGAGGGCTAGAAAAAATATGTGAGCACGAGAGGTTCAAAGACATTCCTTGGCTTCTGCCTCCTGTGCCTGTGCTGGCTCAGCCAGTGCTGAGGCCTGAAGACCTCTCTTAATCTGCATTTCCTTTTCCTCTTTCGCTGGGAATGGAAGAGTCATGTGTGAGTGACCCCTCTCTCCCCCTCTTTCCCTCTCCGTTTCCTTTCCCAGCAGCGTCTCGCTGGGATACGCGGCCATCTGGATGTTTACTGCAGCATGAGCTGAACTATAAGATGTATTCTCTGGGATCCTGGTGTTATGATTTCTCTACCTTTCCTTTGCATTTTCCACATGGCTCATGTGCCCCCCCTGAGCTACGGTTGCATCACTGCTCTCTGTCTTGATGTACTTTCATGTTTCCTCCTCTCCCCAGAGCTTCTCAACATTCCTCTTTAGTTTCTATGACTTTTATTCCCTTTTCTTTTCTTTTTTTTTTTTCCCCTCATGTTTCTGTGCTTCCTGTTAGCACCATCCCACTCCAAAGCAGTTCCCTGTGCAGAGGCACCACCTCCCCTGCTATGATCCCATCCATTTGGGTCAGGTTGTTGACCTCAGGGCATTGCTGGAGGCGGAAGGGGAAGATGCAAATGATTCCAGAGGAAGTTCAGCCTTGAAGTTCAGCACTGGGATAATGGCAAGAATCCTTAGCCCCTCTCCCTTTGTGCTTTGAGGAAAGTGCATAGCACAGTGTGCTTAACTCCTTCACTTCCAGAAGCAAGCATCAGTGCTGGCGAAGAGATAAGGGAACCAAAATGATTGTCTTCCAAGAGAAGTCTTATTTATTCTGCATCTGTAAGATGTACCAAAAATAAAATAGCAAAGTAGAAGTCTGTCCTGAGTAATTTTGTACTCCTTTCATCTTCCAGGATAAGTCAGAAGGTAATCTTAATCATATTGCTGCTGCAAAGGCTTGATGGACTTCTCACTAAGGAGCAGATTGATGCTGTAGAATGAAACTTTTGGCTGTGTCTGATGCAGAGATGGACTGGGATTATCATAGGGCTGTCGTTCTCTGTGGGGCTTGTTGGGTGATTTCCTCTTTCTTCCTTTCCTCCTGCTGTAACAGTGAACTTACCATAGGTTATTACTTGTGCTGGGCTCGATCAGGGCAGAGCTGAGGGTAAAGCTGATGCTTCCTATACTGTGACAAGTGTATGTGATGAGTGGTGTGCAGGGGGTGTGCTGGGATTTGTGCCCAGGAGGCTGAACGGCCACTGACAGCTTCACAGTGGCAAAGGATACAGACCCAGAATAATTAGGCAACTGTGTCTCATTGCAGCTCGTGACAGTTTCCAGATGCTGCTGTAAGTGATTCCAGATGTGCTCTTCAGGACCTCTGGTCGTTGAGAGCATCCATGCACTGAGAGAGCAGAGCTCCATCCTTTGTGGCCCCACTGCCTTTCTCCATCAGATTTATTCGGTGGGGCGAGCTCAGAAGCACCGAGAAGTGCCTCCAAAGGGCAAAGACTTTTACACATCCTTCCCCTCACCGCAGCCTTCCTGGAGCTCTCAGTTGCACACTGCCGTGCAGTTCTCCGAAGCACAAACGCTTATCTCCGGATATTCCTTATCAAACCATTTGCTTCCTTAAGCACAGTTACTTTCAGGGTCCCGCAGACGAGGAGGGCAATGCGGGCCATGGAGCCGCGTGGACCCTGGTGATGCAGCACCCAAGAGCACAGGGCAGTTCCTCTCTGCTGCCTCATGCACGGCCGGATACCTCCCTCTGCTGTTCCTTTCCTGCTTGGCATCCCCATGCTGAGCGCGCTGAGCTTGCCGTGCTGTTTTTATTTGCTTGTATTTCATATGCAGTCAGTCCCGAGGTCATTTTGTTGTCCTGTCGCTTCTAGGCTGAGATTGGTTCATGTTTTTGGTCATGATATAATGATGGGAGATAAGGGGAAGGAAGAAGATGACCAGGGGAAATGTCACTCATGTTTGTTCCATCCCCTCCACCTTCCATCCAACCCACCAGGTGTGGGGCATGCAGCTGTGCTGTGATATTCCCTCTGACTCCTGCACAGCTGATAGCATAGGAAAGGTGGTATATATGAGGGGGAGAGGGGTGCCTACAGAGACACATAATAGCATTAGATTGTTCGTTTTTATTGCAGAGTGATCCAGCACCAAGGGTGCTCATCCCAGCGGGGTGCCCTCCTATGAAAGGCATCTGTTGTGTTCCAGGACAAAAATAGCCATCATCATCATCTTAACAACAGTAGGGTAGGAAAAAAATAAAAACAAAACAAACAGACAAATGTGAGGAGGAAGATGCCATACTGTGATGATTTTGCCCATTCTGGTGCAGATATTCAGCTCGAATCCTTCAGGGACACTTTGCTCTTTTATTTTCTCAGCTTCCCTTGGCTTGGGGTGATGCTCCTGACTCCTGGAGCAGCAGCTCTGGTGCTGCTCCACTCAGGTTGTGGATACCCCACGCCTGGAGGCATTCAAGGCCATGGCTCTGGGCAGCCTCATCTGCTGTTTGGTGACCCTGCACACAGCAGGAGGTTGGAACTAGATGATCATTGTGGTTCTTTTCAACCCAGACCATTCTATGATTCTATGAAAGCTGAATGTATTTACAGTGGACCTTAACCTTCTATTTTGCAGAGGCACATCTCAGAAGATGGGTGCTCTCTCTGTTTCATGGTGCTGTTGGATGGAGGCTCTGTGAATGCTTTTCTGAAGGTGCTGTTTCACCCCCAAATCGGTAACAAGAGCAGTTCAAGGGCACTTTGATCCAGCCGAGTTTATGGTATGTGCTTTAACACCATAAACATGTTGCTATTGCTTGATACAGAGCGTGTCCTGAACGCTGAGAAGGTTGGGCTGTGCTTCACAATAGTTGAGTTAGAATTTGGTCCATGGAAGAAAGTGAATGGCAGTTTTTGAGATGAGACTGGGTAGTCCTATCTGCATACCTTTGTTTGGAGACCAATGGACACAAGTCCATTGATGAAGTTGGCTCTGATGGTTTAGTTTTCAGCTGCAAATATACCCGAATTGACTTGATCCACCCAAAATACAATTCAGACTGTGGCTACCCACCATTCTGCAGTGCTTTGGGGAAAATTGGGCTTTGACTTAAGGTCAGGGAATCGTGCGTGGACTGAGTTGGAGTGAAGAGTTCCAAGCAAGTTCTCCTCCTGGGACACATGGGTGTGATTAATGAGCTCGTTCCTGCCTGTGATGAAGAGCTGTGCAGGAATAGGGATCTGCAGGATATTCCTGATATGCAGGAGCTGACTATAAGGCCAGTAGTGACTTAGATCAAAGGGAGCAGAAGAAAAGAGGAAACTAGAATTAGACAAGGCGGTTTCTATAACGAGCATGGAAGGCTCATCCCAAACTCATTTCCCAGACTTCTGTTCCTCTGTTGGATACAGCAAGCAGCGAATCTTGCCTAACATTGCACTGCCGTGAGCTATTGCATTTCTGAGTTGTAGTGCGTTCTTTGTGCAGAAGGATGCAGACACTGGCTGTAGTTTTATTTGTCTGTCTGGTGAACCTGTCCTCGGCTTGCCAGGAGACAAGGGAAAAAGCTCTGTTAGGTGAGTAGAGAGGATTGGACACAAGACATCTGGTTGCATTGCTCTGAAAATCACCCTTATTTCCCCAGACAAATCTCATCCCTCATCTCTGCCTCCAGTTCCATGCGTGCAAAGGGAATGGTGGTGTTGTGTGATCTGTGGATACTGTGAGAGTGAATCCAGCAGCGCTCGTAGGGCACCCAAATTCCGTGGTAATGTGCTCAAAGGAGAGCCAAGCAATTAAGAAAGCGATGAATAATGCAGACCAATATAAACCATTCCTTGGAAGGGGTACAGCACAGTTTGAGTGACTCATGGGACTGTGCAGTGTAAAATAGCACCACAGTTTCGGATAGAACAATAGCTTTGCATTGCATCATGCACCAAGTGCTCACAGACCTAGGCACAAGGACACAGCTCTGTGATTTGCACACGTGTGCTTTGCAGCCTTCTGCCTCTTTGCTTCATAAAGACTTAAGGGGGTGGGATTCCATCTCTGCAGCAAAGCCAGCGTTTCTTCCTGAAGATTAGTAATTAGATCCTGCGGCAGCTCTTGGATATTTTGATGATGTCCTTTAAAAGCATCTTAGATTAGATAGTCAGATAGGAATGCATGATAACACACCGAGCAGACAGGGCCATGTGCTGAGTTACTCCTTATCACTTCAATCCATTTTGAGTTGTGTGAACACGCCGACACCGAGAAGGGGGGAAAAGTAAAGTGGGCTTCTTAAAAGTAATCCCATTTTTTGCTCTCCATAATTGATTATATGCATATGTCACCGTAGAACAATTCAGACAAAAGGAGGAGGAGTGCATCCCTTTTTCCCCCTTGTCTTTTGCTGGCTTCCGTACAAAAAGGCAATTTTCAATAGGTAGGTTTCAGTGCTCTGAATTATACAAATTCTTTGTTAATGGGCCCTGCGTGAAACAGCAGCTCTGACAGTGCTGAGCCAGGCTGTGCTTCAGCTGACTTCGGTGGGAGCTCTGCAGCCTGCGGATCCAGGATTGGGCATTTATAGAGGGAACCCGATCCCAAAAAGGCGCTGCGGGATGCCATTCACAGTTATGATTAGAAATGTCCCAGGAATGCGTGGGGAAGGATGAGTGCAGTCTGCCTCAAATAATGCCAGCCTGGTCTCCGTCTCTCTCAGACGCAGCCAGATGGCATTGTCTTCTTTTCCCAGTGATTTTGATTCGATAAGGTCGTCTTTTCCAAGCACTCAACAGCAGCAGCTCCTTTGCTCAGTCTGGTTGCAGAGGAGCTGGGAGCGGGGCGCTGCCTCACACGAATCCTTTCTGTGGGATTCCTTCAGGATTTGCTGCCAATCCCATTCCCCAGTGCCACAACCCAGCAACTTCGCAGCCTGACATCCAAGTTCCCACTCCCATCTATTTCCAGGCTCCGCAGCTGGCCTCTGCAAGGAGCCCCTACAAGAGGCTCACTGGAGTAACTGTAAAGTTTAGAGGTTGCTGTTATGAAGCCATAACACCACTGCAGCACCAGGAGAATCATTACCAGGTTACGTTAGCCAACAAGTCACCAACAGGGTTTAACACCTTCAGCTCTGCAGATGGGTTTTTCTCTGGCATGCAGTTTCTGATCTGTGTGGCAAGCTCTGGGCTTTATTCTCACAGAGCCCCGACAGATTAACCCGATAAATCATCCCGAATAGGACTTGCAGCTGCCCGTGTTGCCAGAAGAGGGAACTGCAGCTCCATCTCCTGCACTGCAGCAGGCAGGCGGGCCGTGGCTTCGGGTGCAGGCAGCCAAAGCCCTTCACCTTTCTCCAGGCAGCTGCTGGGAGGAAGCCTTGGTGGCCTTCCAAAGGGATTCGTTATTCCATGGGGTCCTTTATTTTATTTATTTATTTTTTAACCTAAACCCAATGGTCTAAAAGTCACATCAGGTCTGATGGGGCTTCGAGTACCCGTTTAAAATCATCACAATTTCCTTACTATGGATCGTATTTGACTGAAGCTTCTGATGCTTGTTTGATCAGCCTTTTGCTGCTCTGGTTCCTCAGCATTCAGGTTTGAGTTTGTTTGACAGGTGTGACTGTGTTCTTAGTGCTGATGCTCAGGGGCCAGCACTGCAAGCCCTGCGATGAATTCCTGCACCAGAGGCACCTCAGGTGGCCACCAGTGCCAAAGGAAAGGGTTCATCAGGGCCTGAGTGAAGCTCTCCAGGGGATTCTCAGGTGGCCTGTTCCGAAGGCACACTCAGAAGTTGCATTGCTTCTCACTTCACCCTTCAGATTTGCTGTGTGGGTCCTGCAGCAAATCGATATATAGTGCCCTCATTCCAAAGGAAGGGATGGATACAAGGCCCACAGGAACAGAGGATTTTCCTGACTTACACACAGGAGAGGTCTGGAATCAGAACAAGGAAGCAGAATTATGGGCAAGAAAAGATGTAAGGCAGGGCAAAACTAGGAGCAACCTTGTAGCTTCGTCTGGAAGGAGCTAGAAATGTGGTGCAAGTAAGCTGGCGTGAACTCCTCAGGCAAAGGGAAAGAACTGCCTGCACTGGGAAATGAGACAGGAATGCTGTGTTACAGAGCTGGCAAAGCAAAGAACAGCAGTGAAAAAGGTGAGAGTGTGCTGCCACTTCCTAGGGTCACAGGGCTGGCAAGAGGCAGCAGCAAGAATCACATTCATCTCCTGAAACGGTTGTTTGTGGATGGAGCTGTGCCTTCCTAGAGCACAGCAGTGATCATTTATTAATTGTTCAGTTCAGCAGCAGATCCAGTCTCTGCTTCTCTACCTCTCCCTTTACCCAAGATCCCAAACCACAACAAGTTCCCTTCTTTGTTGGGGAAGAAAAGTCTTCAGAGGGACTCATAGCCTTAAATGTAATGGAAACATTTGCTAATGAATGAGCCCTCATTATAAGTTATAAGGAAATGCTTAATTGACAGTGGCCACCGGATAACAGGGTTTAATTAATAAATCTAGGTGGCGTCATGTACACCACAGGAAGGGATTACAGGGGTTAATGTGTCTGCCTGCTGGACTTTTATGGAAGAGCTGTGTTGCCTGTCTTTTGACATGAACAACCCGCGTGTCTGCAACCCAGCACTTCCAAATGAGAGCCAATCAGTTATGGGAACACAGCAGCCCTGTCTGAATGTTTGAACACAGGTTGGATGGCATCCGAGGCCGAAGCAGACCAAAGCAAGGTTTGTTTTCTTGCCTCCTTAGCCAGCAGCTGGGCTCCTGTGTCCTTTCCACGGTGGTGCTATCTGTTCTAACCGCACACACCACCCTGTGTTTGATGCATGGGTCTTAAATTTGCATCTTTAAGCCCAGCTCATTAGTGCCTCCTGCTCCAGCCTGTTCCAACAACAGGGCACACAGAGCAGGAGCTCCCAGCTGATACCTGTGTTGAAAAGTTAGGGGAGCTGTGTTGAACTCTCTTCCCTAATCCGGAGGCTCTATATTCAGCAGGAAACTAAGCCCTGGAGATCCCGCTGAAGTCTGTCCCAGAGGATTGCTGTTATTCCAACCTGCAAACTGGCCTTCAGCTTTGCATTGCGATGTGAAAAGATCAGAAAGAATCCAAGACTCCTAAGCAGTGCAGCTTCTCACAGGGATTCTGCCCTGAAACACAGAGCAAGTCTTTACTGTTAAGAAATTGTCTCATCTCAGCCAAGAGACAATGGAGATCAAATTAGCTGTAATTAGCCTCATGCTTTACCTCATCTGGATTACAGGACAGATTTCTATCTAGTATCAACCATCTTAGTCCCAGTGCAGGCAATGAAATGGAGTTTATCCATGCTAAAAAGGCAGAGCTGCTTCTTGGCCCGACTTCCATCTCCAGCCTCCTCCACTCGGTACAGTCAGACCTCGCTGTTGGGATCTCAGCTCTCATGCATCCCTTCATGCTTCCAATGCCCAACCACTCTCAGATCTCCTGTCACACCTTCTGTAAAGGCATTCATGAGCTGTTTTAGTTACAGATAAAGCTAAGACCAGGGATGGGCATGCTGGAATGAACTGGGAGCCGCTATAAGCTAAGTGATGCACACAAAGTGGTGCAGTTGCTTTTTTTGCTACTCAGGTTAGCTCAGCTCATTGCTATGTAAAGCAGACTCTTGAGATTAGAATTAGCTTCACATCACGTGTCCAGGTTAGGGTAGAAGAAACATGCTATCTTTCTAGCCAGTAATAGGTAACAATGCTGTAGTTCTTGATTGTAGAGAAAAATAGGCTGGGGCTATCAGAATGCTTCTTGATCTTATGGCTAGTAAGGAGCATTCTTGCCTACGACAGTGATCCTGACATTGATAAAGCAGGGAAGGCTTTATCTAATAAAATAAAGCCTATGGTAGGCTCTCCTTAATATCTCAGGCTTTTGTTCTCACTGTGTTCTTTTAGTCTAGCCTTATACAAACATCATCTCTCTGGATGCTTTTCATATTGGCCCTACCTATTGTTAGCAGCCAGCCACTTTGCTTTCAAATACCAAAACTAATACCAAGCTGTTACCACAGCATAGCTGCAAGCATTACAACCCTCTCTAGGCAGCCTTTGTCCCCTTTTTATAGTGCAGAATCAATTGGAACCGTGAGCCCTGATCAGTGCTTGCAGGTGGGAATACAGGAGAGTGGGGAGAGGTTTGTGGGAATATTGCTGCCTGTAGCAAGTGAGAGAGCAGTTATACCTGCCTGAAGATATCTTTGGGATAGGTGAGAGGGAGAACAGTCCTTACTTGCAAGCAAGGTCTGTGCAATCCAAGCTGCGTGCTGAATGAAGGGCACTGTGTGATGGTCTGGGAGCAGCTCATGCTGGGCTGCTCCTGATGGGAGCCAGCATGCGGGGCAGCAAAGCTGTGTGAATGCCATCCAAGGGCTGCCAGGAGCACTTCTGAGAGCCGTGGAAATACGTAGTGGGGAGAGAATTAAAGCTCCGAGTTGCTTGCAGAGATGAGGTTATGGCTGGGGAGAAAATGGGAATGTAGAGATTCCCCCTAAATGCAAAGGGATTGGAAATATGTACCAGTTGTTCGATGTGTTACTCCCCCACTTACACTGATAACACAGTGAAAGCTCTGGGTCTTAACCGATGGCACCAGGGCCTTAACAGCTATGTGTATTTTAATGTCCTCATTATACTGCATGGCAATTGCATTATAGCTGATTCTTGCTGCTCCTCACAGGTATGAGCTGCTTTGCCTGAGCCATAAGCTGGGCCAGTTAACCAGCCCTGAGTGCCACAGACCTGCTTCCAGAACTGCACTGGTGCAGACAGGGTCAATCAAAGCTCTTAGGAGCAGTTTGGGTGCTGTCTGGAAATGGCGACCTTGGTTGCTTCCAGATGGCCTTGCTGAGATCCATCTGCAGGTCTGAGGCCTCGCAGAGCCAAGAATGGAGGAGACTGTCTAGAAACCATTTACACAGATCAGCACTTGATGGCATCAATAACTCCCTCTGGGCTCCTCGCAGGCTGAGATAGTGGCAGATTGTCAAAATTACTTAACATCCTGGAACACCACCCATTCCAGTATGAATAGGCTTCTTGTGTACAGCCCACATGATCATAGTGTTTTTCTGGTGTCTCTATGGAGACTGGAGTCATACTTCTGGTCTATTGGTTTGGGATCCTTTTTCTTCTCTGCTTTCAGGTGAACTGTCTTGCAGGAGAAAGAAAAAAAAAAAAAAGAAAACAAACAGAAATAATCATTGTGAATAATGAATAAAGCATCAGTCACAGAATGCCAAAACATCCTGCTCCCTTTTATAGAAGGACTTGGAAATGTTTTGATTTTTTGAATGCTACCATCCAGTTTGGCAGAGATTTAGCAAGGCTTGTGCAAAAATAATGGGCCTTAGGCAAAGCTGGATGAAGCAGTGAGCATTCAGACGTGCATCCTCACCCAAATTAGGTTGGAGCATGGATCGGAGCGAAGCTGTGTTAAATCTGGGAAGCTTACCATGCCAAAAACTGGGGGAGACTTTTAAAAATGTTCCAATCCCAAGCACTGATGCTCTCATGAGATCAGATGCTGCCCCTTACCGTTGGCTCTAATCCTTCCAGGAAAGTGACTGTGGCTTTACTAAGATTTTTGTTACATTGGCCATATTAAGAAGGGCCTTGGTGTTCACTGGGATCCTGGAGAGGGCAGCAGTGCGGGTGGGATGAAGAGGTGGACGTGCGGCGTGGAGTTTCCTGGACAAAAGGATGCATGAGGAAACCGCTATTGAGAACAGAATATTTCCTTTAGAAGGGACCTCCAAAGGAAGGCTTCTGGTCTGCCTGACCTCTTCATGGCAAACCAGAGCCTAAAGCCCATTACTGAGGGCACTGTCCAAACATATTTGTGGTGAATACTGGGGGGTACCGAGCAGATCTGCCTTACCCACACCTGATCCTAAATTGCCTTGAGGATAGCTGCAGGAACTGCTGTACTCTTGCCCCACGGAGGCCCTATCCATGACTGCTGTGATCTCCCTCTGCCCCACGCTGAGCCCCGCCGGTGTTCTGCTGCTCAGGATGACACAAAATGCTCCTTTGCATTCCTGGTTGCCGCTCCCAAACTCCTTAGCCCCAATTTACACGTCCAGATTGTAGCCTCTTAGCTATAGCATGAAAAAACAAATCCCCGCTTGCTGAAAGATGCCATATGTTCCTTGGCATCAACTCAGGTGTACGTGGTATCGATACAACACCCAGAAATCACAGCCACCCCAGAAGTGTCTCCCTAAATGCCTTCGTTTCTGCCAGTTCTGCCTCAGACTCATAATGAATTCTTTGATCCAGCTTGGTATGTTCCTTGGTTCCCTGAGTAGGGTAAGGCAACGCCCCTGGGAGCACACGGGAACAGCTCCACCAGCACCAGGGGCAGAACTGGGTTTGATTTTGGTAGCAATGGGGCTTAGGAAAGGAGGAGGTGGTGCCCATCCCAGCTGGGAAATTAGCAATATGCCCTCTCAGCCTTCAGTGCTACTGTGGGGGAAAAAAATGGGGAAAACACCAGGATTTAGACTGCTGCTAACCTGGAGAGAAGTGTGGTGAGAAGGTCTGGCTCTGTTCTGAGTGCTCAGGTAGAACCTCCTGCTCAGTTTCTCTGCATATAAGTCTGAAACCATGCCCGTATCTCCCTTCTAAAGACCAGCACAATCCATGTGGTGGGAGATAAAAGGTGGTTCTAAGCAAAGGAGGTTCAGTTTAGGGCTGGCAGAAGAACAAAGTGTGAAATGGAGGAGTTCCTGCTGATGGATGAAATGATTTACATTTATCAATGTAAATTTACTGAAGGAAATTTCCAAAGCCCCAGCTTATTCTGACCGCTTAAGAGCTACTTTGAAGTGCTGCTGTGAGCTCAGGTCTGTCACACAGGGGCTGCTTTGGGCTGTGCTGATGTTGCAGCATTGCAGGGGGAATAGGAGGAGAACCAGCACAGCTCTGGCTGAGGTCTGCTGACACTCACAGAGGCTGCAGAGAGATCTAAAGGTGACAGAGAAATCATTGTGAGGATTCAAGACCTGCTCTGAGCTGGGAAAAGTAAAAAGCAATGAAACAGCTGGACCTGCAGCAATCCTGCGCTGCAGCCTCTTGGGCCAGGAGTGAAATTTGCTTGCAGAGATAAGCTGGAAGCAACAGCCTTCCCGAAGCCAATGCTGTGTGTGAGCATGTGCAATTAGCTCTCTGCTTTGCAATTTCTATGACATCGCACGCTTTGGTGCCCAGCAGTTTCACCTTGCCATCTGCAGAGGGGCCAAGGCAGATTCAGAGCCAACAAACACTGCAGTTTCTCTTCTATCCTGTGTATTCCTGCCATTACAGAGGCCTTCCAGGGCTGGGGGAGGGATGCTCTGCCTGGATGTCTGTCTGTCCTTGAGCACTGTTCCTCTCAGAGGAGCAAAGCACTAAGGGGCTCCTTGGGTTTACCCAATTCTATGCTCATGTAGGAGGATTTTACACCTTCCTGGTTTTAGAGCTTTCTGGGCAATGCCATTTTCTCTTGCAGTGGGCAGATATCAGAAAGCCTCTTGTGTTGGATGAATGCTGAGATCCCACTGGATTTCACTGGAAAAAGCAATTAATTGTGGCAATGGGGGGGACTTGAGAAAAGAACCTTTGCCCGTTAGGTAGGGTGAATTTAGAAGACAAAATAAAAGGATCTGAGACCACTGTAAGGTGCCTCAGCACCTGTGGGTTCCAGTGCTGACAGTGCCTGGCAGCACCAGGGCTGGAGTTAAAGCAAATGTCAGCAGAAACCCTGCTTCAGCTGTGCTTTCTGATCAGCTGGGCGCTATTGCACGGTGTTATGGTAGAGGACAGAGCTCTGTGCACGGATGACCCATTGCCAGCCGATCAGCTCAGAGCAGTGCCACCTTCTTCCTCTGTTCTGGTTCTGGCTTTGCACACACGCACAAAGCAGCTCCACTCAGTGACCTGCAGGGTCGTTTCCCTGGGATTAACCCCTTTCCCTCTTGGAAAGGACACACACAGGAATTCTGGGCCTGGCTCTCACGCGGCCATTTGCTGGGCTCATGTGCACAACCCACGTCACAGCGCCTGCCCTCCGAACCCTCCTGACATGCCTTTCCCTTCCCACCCTCCTGCATGGCCCCATTTCTCAGCCCTACAGAGACCTCAGGGAGAAGTGCTCAGCAGCAGAGCTGTCCTATGTGGGAAGAGGTCTGGGGGCTCCAACAGCTGCTCGGGGTTTGAGTCCCCTCGGCAGATGTTTGCTATTCCAGCCACTTCATTAATGTTGGAAACAAAACCCCTGATTATTCCTGACCAAAGCACCCCCTTTTTGATTGACAGCCAGTGTGTGTTTCATATGATATAATCCATGGTATTGCTCCGGCCACTTAAAAAAAAGAAAGAGAGAAAGAGAGAAAGAGAGAAAGAGAGAAAGAGAGAAAGAGAGAAAGAGAGAAAGGAAGGAAGGAAGGAAGGAAGGAAGGAAGGAAGGAAGGAAGGAAGGAAGGAAGAGAGAGAGAGAAAGAGAGAAAAAGAAAAGAAAAAGAAATCTCAAGTCAGTAAGTAAGAAGAAGGAAAGACACAGGGATGTGTCAGGGTGCCCATCTGCCCGACCTTCTTTTGGGGCATCAGCGTTTGGCTGAGGTACCAACCCCACATTTCTGCATGTTCAGCCCTTCAGATGTGAGCAAAATGGACTTGAAAGGGCAGGCAGAGCTCCTGTGTGGTGGCTGCGGGAAGGGATGTGGGTGAGACGGCGGCTTCTTCCCCGTTTGGTTTCTGCACTGGAGCTGATTGGGCTCGTTGAGGAGCCCTTCACCCAGCGCATGTGTTGCACTTCAACAGCAGGAAACTTTCATCCATTGGGTCTCGTCAGCTTTTGTAAATACAAAATGAATGTGGAGTGGGGAGAAAGGGCAGACATGGGGGAAACAGGAGCAAAAATGCCATTTGTGCTGCTTTGTGATGGTGGGGGATTGAATTCGGCTGCTTGCGCCGGGAGTCGCTTTGAAAGCGCTCTGTGCAATACGACCAACAAGTGGTGATTGCTGAGGTCAATGCCATCGGGAATTACTTCGTTTCCTTGGGAAAAGAACTGTGTAAAAAAGAGAGAAAGTGTTACTGAAGTCTGTTCGGTGTGTGAAGTGTGTGTGTGTAAAGCTGCGCTCGTAACGAACTCCGCAAATCTCCTTAAATATTTGTAGTTTGCTTAGGAATTAAAGCAAGAGTTGCAGTAATTGGGGATGGGTTTATCATCGGGGGAAAGGTCTCCAAGCTCCTCGGTGGTTGTTTTTGTTTTACTGAAATTCCTCTTGGTGAGAGTGCCTCCATTTCCCCGAATCAATAGAAAAAAAATATATATCCAAATGATTGATCTTTGCCTTTCCAATGGCTTAATGAGCAAAACGCTGTGTTTTATCTTTGTGATAACTCGCAATGCTGAGCTTTTTAGAACCACGCAATGAGCTTTTAAGACAAAAGTCCAAAAGAGAAGCAAGGAGCGTGAAGTTTCGCCATATGTGCCCAGCGCTGCTTTTAGGGCTCTCCAAAGCTGCAGACACATCTGTAAAGCCGAAAGCCAAGCGGTGATTTTGCTGAAGAAACACTGCTTACAAAGAGGATACGAGAGGCGGCTGATAGATGTGTGAAGGTTGGGTTTTTTTTATTAGTATAGAACAACGAAAAGTTGCCGGAATTACCCGTGAGTGGGACGCGATTTTCTCCTTCCATAGAAACAAACGGGGTTTTTGACAGCGGCAGCGCTCATCCCGCGGAGATCTGCCCGTAAATCAGCTCCGGGGCCGCGGAACTGCGCCGGGACGGAGCGCACCGAACGGCCGTCTATAGAAGAACCCATCGCAGCGGGTTGGAGCTCACAGCACCGTGCGGCCCCGGGGGGGAGCTGAGCTGGGGGAGCTGAGTTGGGGGCCCAGGGCTCGGGCAAAGCGGCACCGCGGGGCTGCGAGCCGGACCGGTTCGGGCCGGGGCCCCGGGGTTGAGCTTTCCCCAAGCTGCCTGCGTTTTTAATTTCTTCGAACTAATTGCAAGCTTGGAAAATGAGGGGGGGTGGGGGGTGGGGGGGGAAGAAAAAAAAAAAAGCCAGCCCAAATAAGAAATCTTCTTGTTTTTTAAAAAAAAAAAAAAAAAAAAAAAAAAAAAGGAAAAAGAAAGAAAAGCACACACCCCGGTATCTTAAAATAGAGAGCAGGGAGGGGAGAGGAGCGCCGGGATCCTCCCAGCCGGGCGCAGGGTAACAATGGTGCTCGGCGGGGAGCAGCGGGCGCCCTGATTGACAGCCGGAGCGTCCTAAAAAGGCCGCGGGGAGATGCTTATCGGCACGGTTATATAGCGGGGCAGCGGCGCTGCGAGCCGAGGGAGCGCCGCCGAGCCGAGCCCAGCATAACCCAGCATCGCCCAGCATCGCCCAGCGCTGCGGAGCGCGGAACGAGCGCGGGGGCAGCGCCCGCAGGAGGAGCTCGGGCGGCTCCGCGCCCCATCCATGAGCGGCCGCCCGCCGCCCTGGCAGCCCCGCGCAGCCCCGCGGCCCCGGGGCCGGCCATGCACTGCCCGCCGCAGCCCCGGCTCGCCAAGGCAGGCAGGAGGCGCTACAAGACTTTCATGATCGATGAAATCCTCTCCAAGGAGACGTGCGATTACTTCGAGAAACTTTCCCTCTATTCCGTCTGTCCGTCCCTACTGGTCCGGCCCAAGCCGCTGCACTCCTGCGCGGGTAAGGAGGGCTGGGGAGGGTTGGGGCGGGGATCGCTGAGCCTCGCTGGGAGCAAACTGTGCGCCCCCAGGGCCGATCCCATCGGGAGAGAGGCTCCCACTGAGGGGGGGATGCGGAGGGACCGTCCCGACTGACTTGGCTGATTTTAGTAACATCGCAGTGTGCAGGATGGGGTCTCGAACGCAGGCGTTTCACAAATGGATCGGTCTGACATGAGCTTTGAAAGATCCACGCGCACAGTAAAAATGTCATCCCTGTCACTCGTTCCAATTTTAAACAAAAAGAGCCCATTTTCTGGCAAAGCAGGTAGTTTCTGTGGTTATATTCTTCCCATAGTGCCACCCTTGTGGCACCCAATGGAGCAGATGGTGAAGCTGGGACTTAGCAATACACGACTAAAAACTCCATAACTATTGAAGAACATTCTTTAAAAGCTCAATTTTTGGTAATGTATCAGGGCCAAAATTTTGTTTTTCCTTGAGCTGAGAAAATGCACTTTGCATTTGTGTGATGTCGTGTTTAAAAATTCAAGTCCTACTTTGGCTCTTTTATTTCCCTCCTCCTTCAGTGCTCAGTGCTTGAATATAAATAAGAGAGATCTCTCCAGGTCCCAGCGAAGCCGCACTAATGTGCCAATATAAAACTTGCTGTTGGGTTACAGAGAGTTTGATCAGCGGAGTAATCCCTTGGTCTTTCTCCAACCTCAATATTTGTTTTGCAAATGTAATTAACTGAAGATCCCAAATTGATTGGAAGGTCAGAAGTTACATGAATAGTGTCATCTTCGTTCCAAATTTATTTCTTCCTATTGAGTTGCAATGGCACGCATTGCCTCCCCGAACCGAGCGCGCCGTGCTGCCCTGTGAGGAGACCTGGTTGTTAATCAGGATGTTGTTAACGAGGGAGTTTTTGAGCACTGATCCCTTGCTGCTGCATGGACAGCAAAGTCCCGTGCTTGGCCAAAATAGGCACAGAGGGCTCAGATGGGGGATAAGCCCAGTTCTGCCTGCGCTGGGGTCAATGGCACGGCTGTACAGATCTGCAGGGAGGAGATCTCTGTCTCCTCCTTCCACCTCTGCTATATGGAAAGCCTTGGAGAAGAAAGCAGCCCTTAGCACCCAGAGGGGACACAACATGAGTATTCACCCAGAATCATGCCTGACCAAAAAGCTGCATTGTGAATGTGCTCTTTGGCCAAAGAGACCACTGGGGTTTCCGATGGGTGGGTGCTCCCAGCACTGTTCTAATGCACCCCCCTGGAGGGCAGGGGGGGGGAGAATAAAATTTATGATTATGTGTTTCCGTGGTGGTAAAGCAAATATCAGTTAGTTATATTTATTCATTAAATAGTCATTAATAATTCTCAGATGATTCAGCTGTGGGTTCTGAGCTCTGCAGTTAAAGCTTCGCTTTGTGCCTGGGTCTGTTAATGAATTTGCCCTCAAGATTGTGTTTTCAGCCCCAGATCCGGGCTGCCCCATAGCAGTGATGTCAGCACCTCAGCAGATCGGGAGCTGCAGGGATTGCGAATTGCAGGGCAGAGATTTGGTGGTGGGATTAAAACCGTGTAAGGAACGGCTGCAAAAGTCCATGCTTCCAAACGGCGAGCCTCCCAAGGAGGATAGGTGCTACTGAACAGTAAGTTCTAGCTAATGGGATTTCTGATATTGTCTTAGAAATGGAGCAGAGCACAGAAATAACTACATCTGATAAATACCCAACACAAATCCGCTTGAAAAACAAAACTGCAAAGGGACCAAAGCCTGAAGAAGCGCAGCACGATGGCATTGAACTTCTGCTCGTGCTTCCTTTGTCTGTCGAGATAAGCAGGAAAGCAGCGAGCACAGATTTTCACTGCGGTCTGAAATAATTTCAGTGAAGTTTCGCAGCGCTTTTTTGAGCTGAAGAGTGAATTGCTCTTTCATCCTGGGTGAAGTTGGAGCCGTCTGATATGCTTCATAATTTCCTTGAAGCTGAAAGATATAAGATGTTCAGCACACGCATTTAATGACATCTCCTGTTAGGGGAAGAGAGCTGAACAAAACTGCTGAGCAGATGGAAAATGCTTTCAGTTTTGGCTGTGATGGAAGTTGAGATATTTACGTGTGTGTAAATTTTAGTTGGAAGGAGATTCAGGGTTGATGGAAGGCTCACTGCTCCCACTGGGAAGGTTCCCATTGCAAGGAGTTCGGAGCGAGCCCCCAGCAGACCCAGTGTGTGGAAAGAAAAATGTGATTTCCTCCATAAGGGATCAGCACTTAGCTTGAATTTGGTGTAATTGTGGTATTTTCTGGGCCACAGAAATAGAAAAGCTGTACTTACCCCAAATCTTACAGAATACACAGCCAGATTTGCAGCCACCAGGGCTGATAAATAGGTGATTAGGTATTCTAAGAGAAAGTATTTTCAGGTGGTGGTTAACATCTCTTTCATTTATGAATTGGACAGCGAAAACATTATTTATTCTCTTTTATGATATTTAATTACTTATTGGCTTCTTGTCCTGAATTCTGGAGGCCAAGAAACTCCAACTCCAAGTTCCATGGGAATCATTTTTTAAATAATCTTTTTTTTTTTTTAAATCATTTTTTGGCTTGAAATGCTTAAAACATTTCTCAGGAGGCCCTGTACCCATTCTGCTTTGTTCCCCATATCTTTAAGTCGCGGCTCAGTGTGAGGTTCCAAATCCAGCTGCCACATTTGTGATAAAGAATCCAAGGGCTCTGTCAGTGCGTGGTGTTGGAAGATGCAACTGGAAAAATGCCGTATCTGAAAACATAACTCAAATCCATTGAGAAATAGAAGGGTGTCCATGGTGGGTGGGGGGAGCTGCTGCTGTCCCAGGCGATTTGGGGCATCATCTGTTAATGGCGAGCAGTGTTGGTTCAGAACATCCTCCGTAAACCATCCACATGAGTTGAGGTGTTGGATTCAAAAAGAATCACGCTGTCCTTTTCAAGAGGGCTTGCTTCAAAACTGCAGTTTGTTTGAGCAAAGTTGGCAGATTATTGGTTGTATATTATTGGTTGTATATTATTGGTTGTATATTATTAGTTGTATATTACTAGTTGTATGCGCTCTGTGGAGGGCTCAGAAAGAAACTCAAATTGGCAAGTATCTCAGTGTGTCACTCCATTTAAATGATTATTTTGGGTATTTTGTGTGTATGGGGGGGGGAAGAAGTGGGGAAAGTAAGACCTTGGTTTCTGTTTGTACACTCGGGGTTTTAACGGATGTAACACTGAGTTGCTCTAAACTCGAAATTTTATTTTCCAGTTCTTCTGTTTTTTAGTATCTCTATATTTTTTTTATGTTGGGGTAAAAGTGGGAATTGCTGATCCCAAAGATTTTTCAGCTGCCATTATCCAGACATATTTGAGTTCTTTCAGTGCTTTGGACTAATTGAAGTGGCACAGTGAACACGGGGGGAAATCATTGCTGAAGCAGCGAAGTGTGAGCTTTGGCATTCCTGATTTCTGATCAGTCTTGGCAACCTGGTGAGGAATTCATAGCGGGAAAGTAGATTTACTGCATCCTGGAACAGCTCAGTTTCTGTACAAGTGACCTTACAGCAGTGAGAAATTCTGTTCAGCATGGCCTTGATATGGCTGAGGGTTGGATTTGCTCTGAGACATTGCGTAGAACTGGGGTGGAAGCCGCTTCTCTTGGTGAAATACTTTGCTGACCCTTTTTTTTTCTTTAGATTGAACGGATATTGTTACGGAGCTCCTGGGGGAGAGCTGGGAAAGGAGAAGGGATCGGTGCAGAATGCGTCTGAGTGTGGGGAAAAATGAGATGCCAGCCACTCTGAGCGCGTTGCATGAAACATAGCAGCTGGATTCATCATTTGTAGCAATACAAAGCAGCGGGAGGACCTTACGCCAAGCCAGCTCACACCTGAGCAAGCCAAACTTAGGCTTGCTGCAGCATCCCATCCGGGTCCCAACTGTTGGAATGGGTTCTGCATTGTGGTGTGTGCCCTGGGTGCTCAGGAGAGCTTTCTGGCCTGAACATCCCATGTGTGTGCCCGTGATGGCAGGAGCTGGGGTGTGAGGGAGATCCACGTCCCCATAGGCTTTGCTGGGGTTGCAGGATGCACGTGGTGCTGTGCCGACCCAAAGCACGGAGCTGCCAGCATCTGTGTGCATCCAGTGCTGCTGCAGTGCTGGTGGTTTGGGAGTTCTTTCTGGGTTTTATGTGGGGGAAAAAAAGAAAGAAAAGAAAAAAAAATCTCTGCATTATTGGTTTCAGTTTACAAAGATCAGTGTAATTCTGTAGTTTAATAGCAAAATGAAAAAGAAAATACTGAGAAGTATCAAGTGTTGCTTCGGTAGCTGCCTCTAATCCGGGATTAGGTGAGTTGATGAGTGCTCTCAATAATTCAGAGTAATTCACAGGCAGCACTGCAGCATCCAAATCCTAGTAGACTCAGTCTGCCCACCGCCGTGTCTCAGCGCACTGCAAACCCAGCAGAGCTCAGACGTTGCTCTGTTCATGTAGCAGCACCTCACTGCTCCCCAAAGGCCCGAGGTCAGTGCTGGTATCCTCAGCACAAAGTGTCCTCCTCAGTCCTATGGGGAATTGTCCTCCAGCCGGGAGCAGCCGAAGGTGCTGGCATGGGGAGAGGATCCAGCTGCAGTGGCTGCAGGATGTCCAAAATGTTTTTTGTTGTTGTTGTTGTTGCTGTGTTTTTTAATGTGTTTGGACAACTTTAGCAAAAAATATAGCTCAGAAATGCAAAAAAAAAAAAGAAGAAGAAAAGAAAAAAAAAAAAAAAAGGCAGCATATGAGCTGCCTAATAATATCCGTGTGTTTGGAGATGAGTCTGTCAATCCTCTCAGTCAGATTTTGTCCAACATTAGAGGTGGCATTTCAGAAGCAAAGCCAGATCAGAGCCAGGATCTGAAAACAGATCTCTCTCAGATCGAGCACAGCAATCTGGCCCTGACACTGAGATATTTAAGAATCTGCCACCAGAGCTGAATGTGGCTGTCTGCTTCTCAGTGCTGTTAATCATGGATAAAAGAAATCAACCACAGGCAAAACGACATGGAACAAAAGAGCGAATCGCAGCCCGGTGGCTGCAGTAAAGCCAGCAGAAAGGCAGCAGTGCTGTGGCTGTGGTTGACTGCAGATCAGCACTGTAGACGAGCTCTGGAATAGATGGCATTAATGAATGTGGGACTCCTCTGGGAAAACCAATCCCTGCACTTCATTTTCTGAAGCCTCACAATCACACTGGGAGCAGTTCAGGTCCATCCTTGTGCTGTTCTGGGTTGAGCTCTTGTGTCCGTGCTGAGCTCTGACTGCAGCTCTGCCCGCAGAGCCCTTTGGTGCAGCACGGGGCTGCGGCTCCAGCACTGCTGTGGTTTGTTATTCCTGCAACTCTGCTTCAAATTGCTGGTGTTAGATGTGGGAAATTAAGACTCGGATTGTGGGATAAAGATCTCAGCAGCACTGGTGCCTTCGGTACCCAATGGGCATGAGAAAAGGTGGAATCTTTCTTGGGGAAATTGTGGATAAAACAGGTGAGGTTGTATTGAGCCATCTCACTGTGTGCTGGGCAGCAGGGCAGGAGCTCAGGAGCCTTTTTTCCCTTCTGTTCACCTGGGCTGATCATTGCATTAAGGCAGAAGAAGGGACATTTGGTTGGTTTGTGGACAGAAGAGTAACCATAAGTTGCTTTTTTCAGGTCAAAGCCAAACAAAATGTTGTAGAATTTATTTTGACAAGCTTGATGTTAAAAAGTGGGGGGGGGAGAAAACAGATTGGAGACAGGAAAAAAATACTGAAGGCATTCTTTGTGAAGGCTGACATGAAACTTTCTAATGTCTTCCTTTTTTTTTAATATGAGATTTTTGGCAAAGCAGTGAATTGCTTTCTATATCGCAAGATTTTCTTCAATTTTCTTTTTTTTTTTTTTAAACTTCTGGTGAGAGGAAGGTAGGACAGAGCAATTTCAGCCTGCCCTGTGTTAGCACTGCAGCATCCGGACTGCAGAAGTCAGAATGCATAAACACGAGGTCCATTTGCTCGGATATCACCATTCCTCAGAGAGCTCAGGAGCAGGGCTGTGATCTCAGGTGTATTTGTGTAGGTGAAGAGCACATCCCTAGGAGAGCTGGGTAAGAAGAACGAGGTGATGGGAGCTGACAGGCACCTTTACTCACCATTCCGACAATACAGAGTGAGGGCTCCTGCAGTTGGGCACAGCACTGATTCATACAGGACCATGTCCC